>MU743152.1:0-41829 GCA_026770625.1 Nicotiana glauca
CATAACCCGATGACCTTCCCGGCATAACCCGTGGACCTTTTCCGGCATAACCCGATGAACCTTCCCGGCATAACCGGTGGACCTTTTCCGGCATAACCCGATGACTTTTCCGGCATAACCCGTGGACCTTTTCCGGCATAACCCGTGGACCTTTCCGGCATAACCCGATGACTTTCCCGGCATAACCCGTGAATTTGTTCCGGCATAACCCGATGACCTTCCTGACATAACCCGTGGACCTTTTCCGGCATAACCCGATGACTTTCCCTAGCATAAACCAAGGAGCTTTTTCTTTCCAAAATCCCGGCATAACCCGATGATTTTTCCGGCATAACCCGTGGACCTTTTCCGCCATAACCCGATGAACTTTCCCGGCATAACCCGTGGACCTTTTCCGGCATAACCCGATGACTTTTCCGGCATAACCCGTGGACCTTTTCCGGCATAACCCGATGATCTTCCCGGCATAACCCGTGGACCTTTTCCGGCATAACCCGATGAACCTTCCCGGCATAACCCGTGGACCTTTTCCAGCATAACCCGATGACTTTCCCGGCATAACCCGTGGACCTTTTCCGGCATAACCCGATGACCTTCCCGGAATAACCCGTGGACCTTTCCGGCATAACCCGATGACTTTCCCGGCATAACCCGTGGATTTTTTCCGGCATAACCCGATGATCTTCCCGGCATAACCCGTGGAACTTTTCCGGCATAAACCGATGATCTTCCCGGCATAACCCGTGGACCTTTCCGGCATAACCCGATGACTTTCCCGGCATAACCCGTGGACGTTTCCGGCATAACCCGATGACTTTCCCGGCATAACCCGTGGATCTTTTTCCGGCATAACCCGATGATTTTTCCGGCATAACCCGTAGACCTTTTCCGGCATAACCCGATGACCTTCCCGGCATAACCCGTGGACCTTTCCGGCATAACCCGATGACCTTCCCGGCATAACCCATGGACCTTTCCGGCATGATCCGATGACTTCCCGGCATAACCCGTGGACTTTTCCGGCATAACCCGTGGACCTTTCCGGCATAACCCGGCCATTTCCTAGCATAACCTGGATTCGTTCACAGTGATACACAATCCTGATTTAATTGCTTAGATAAGTGTCACGACTAACTCACAAAATTTTCCAAGTGAAAACTGGGGCAGAAAATTTTGTTCGTTTGTTTGTTTTGCTATCTTAAGCAGGTTGACCTCAAAACAAAAGGTACGAGATGACCAATGGAATGAGTCTCAATCCAGAATAAAGAGAAGAATAAAAAGAACAAAAGAAATGAATTCAAACATGAAGCAAGTAAAGGTGCGGATTGCTCAAAACCTGATTGAAGTCATAAGCTCCGCTAATCATATCTTGACCCAATGCTGCATGAAGAAGTAAACACCTACAACTTACGAGCATCAAGATTCAGATCAGAGTACACAACAAATCAGCTAAGACTCAAGATCAAGTTTCAAAAGAATTATAGATAGGAATCTTGTAACTCATAGTTGATAGGAATATCTAGCTTAGCTTTGATTTTTCTTTTTTAAGGAGGTCAGTAAGCAGCAGTGGCAACAGCAACGGCAGTAACAGCAAGATCACAGCTTCATGGTAGTCCCAGCTACCAAAATTTCCCGAACTACATTGACCTAATTCCCTTTTAGCCAGGGATATGTAGGAGGCTTCCCGAAGCAAAGGCTCGGTCAAACTCTTTCAAAATGCTTCACGCAGAGTACCCGAACGGGCAAAAATCGCTCGTATCCGCTCATTTATCTTTGCACGAAAACTCTTCGTGTTTTCGGGCAAAGAGTGGCAGCTGTGAGCACGTGATTTTTGCCCTATACGAGAATTACTCCCAAAGAAATCAAAACAAAAATTTGTTTGTTTTATTGTGTGCATTTTTGTGAATTTCTGTGGTATTTCATGTCATTATTTGTCTGTGTCCGTGCATGTTTATGTGTCTAAATATATAAGAAAAATACAAAAAAATATTGCATTTTTTATTTAGGATTTAATCCTATAATTTGAAGTAATTAAGTTTGTTTTACAAATGGAAAAATCACAAAAAATAATGTACTTTACATTTTTAGCATTCAATGTCCAAATTGTGTGATTTTCTTTTAAATTGGTATTTAATTACTCATAATAATTATTATTTAAAGTTAATTAGTATTTTAAAGTTGATTTGGGATTATAATGTGATTTAGGAATATTAGTATTAATTTTGGGAAAATAATTAGAAAATAAAAGAAGGGAAATAAAGAAGAGAATTCGGAATTGGATCAAACCCCATATTCTTGAGAAGGCCCAAACCAAAACACACCCAAACCTACCCAAACAAGCCCAAAATCAACCCCAACCCGGTCCAAACCTTCAGCTCTCAAAGATGAATCAAACGACGTCGTTTAAAGACCAGCGAATCTCGACCGTTCATCCATCCTCATCCAACGGTCCAAGACCTCACCCCATAACCCGACTCGTTTTCCTTGAACCGACCCAGTCCCCATACTAAACCAAACGGCCCCGTTTTGATCAGTAAATCGATCATGTCCGTTGGATTTTCATAATCCAACGGCTCGTATTGATTATACAATTTTGATACATCAAACCCCCTTACCCCTCTCATTCACACAACCCTCCCCGACCCTTCGTCTCCAGAGACTCACACCAAACGACCTCGAAACCCTAGTCGCCCTCTTTCTCCACCGCCTGAAACCCGGCGGCAACAACTTCGATGACCACCAAACTAACACCCCTAGAGCACCTTGACTCCCTCAACCCAAATCCATGGTCCGTTAAACTCAAATCATCACCAATCGTCTCGAATCTTCAATCGAAGATTCGAGCAAAAACCCTAGGTCGTCCAATCCACCCCAAAATCATACCCCGTAACTACCTCAACTCCATCATCCATAAACCGTGTTTATTTGCCCTCGAATGTTTCTGAAAAGTCTCGAATCAAGGATTTTCAAAACCAAGCGCAAGGTACTGTTCAAGATTTGGGGTCAAATCGACCCTAGTTGAGTGTTCTTGTTCAAGAACACTCGATTGGGATCCGTATTGGCCCCAAGTCCAAAAGATTTTGAAGGTTCAAGCCCCGACCTTGAAACGGTAGGTTTCCGTTTCCTTTTGCTTTTCTTTCTGATTTGTTCATTAGATTCGTTTTCTACCCCTTTCTTATTTTGTTTAGAATCAATAGTTCTTGTGTTTACTCTGGATTTTATTCTTTCTTTTAATTTTGTTTGAATGATTCAAACTAGTCAGTAGCAGTAAGTTTTGTATAAAACCGTGATTACACCTGTAATTGTTGGTGTTATTATTTGGGTTCAAATGGCGTCATTTTGTGTATTGTTTGATTCCCTGCTATTTGTTCAGTTTATTTTTCGATTCAGTTAATTGTGATTCATATGGTTTCAGTTTGCTCTTTGATGTTCATCATATTGATTGGTTCCCTGCTCGTTCATTTGTGTTTAAGCTAATTATGATTTGTTCCAAATGTAATTAGTTTATTCCCTGTATCTGTGAGTCAATCTGACCTTAGTTCAAATATATGTTGCACTGAATCCTTAAGTTTTGGTTTTTGATGATATTCAATTTGATCTGAGTTTTAGCTAGAATTGTTGACTGACGTGGAGTAGGGAATTGGTTATAGCTGCAGATTGAAAGTGGATTGGGGTAGGACAGTAACCTCAGTAGATTCAGGGGTAATTAGGGAATTAATTCACCTAAATAATTGACTAAAGGCTGCTGATTATTTAAAGCCTATTAGTGGATTGAATAGAGATATGTTTAAGTGGATAGAAAAGGTTTAAAAAAAGACAACTAGTAGTGGAGACACACTTTCTGTTTTTAAGGCCTAAAACAAGTTAATTTTTGTCCATTTAGTGACCTAAAATCAGGGGGAAAAGGGGAGCTAGAGAGGGGATATAAAGAAAAAATACTTTCTGGAGATGAGGAAGGGAGATACATACAGACGGAAAAAAAAGACTAGAAGATCTGAGAGAAGAGAGCTAAAAAGAAAAACAAGCTAAAAGCTACAGAGCTTTGGTTCCCTTTGACTACTGAAAATCAGAAAAAAGAGTGAGGATCCTGAGAATTATTTCTTCTTCTTTGAGTGTCTAAAGAACAGAAAAATCAAAAATTTCAGACACACTGTTTTGATTACATCTTTTGGTCGAGTGTGTTCTCTTGGTCTGCTGTTGTTATTTCTGGTTCGATTTTACTGGTTTTTCTGGACTGTTCTGCGTTGCTGTTGGTTTACAATTCGTTCTGAGTTGCGGTCGATTGATGCTCTGATTTTGAACTGGTTGTTGAGTTGTGCTGAATCCCACTTCTGTTGTTGTTGTTTGCCTGCTGCTGATAATTCCTTTTTCTTCCTCTGTTTTATCATCCAGGTACACCTTTGAATCTTGTATTGCTACAGCTTGGATATTAAAATGATGCAATGAATTTATCATTCATTTTCCTTGGGAAGTTTATATAGTCAAATTGCCTTATTAGTATAGCTAATAGATGATTTATATTAGTTTAAGTTCTATTTCGATGTGTACCCACTTTTGCATAATTGGACTGAAAGCCATATAGTATTAACTTAGATTGTATAGTGAGAGGTGAAATTGTAATGTACGTTGAGCATTGGATACAGTTAGCTTTGGTTGGATTTATATAGTAAGCACTAAGCCTATTGGATTTTTTATGTGAACTATAGCAGGTCGTTCAAATTACTGTCTGAAATTCATGCCACTTTGTTTGGTTTAAAAGTTAAATCAATCTCGTCTATTGAAAATTGAATAATCGAGTGGATAATGTAGTTCCAGTAGTTAGTTTCTAATCCGTAATTAGCATTTTAGAATTCATATCCAATTCAACCACAATCAATGTTAGGCAGGATCGAAAGAAAAGCACAACCGGGTGGAATCTTTTTTTAAACAAACTAATTCAAAATCAACGGTTGGATTATTCGATTGTTAAAAAATGGGTCTGTTGCTAAAACATTAAAATTGTCAAAAGTTTTTCTAATCAGCCGTTTGGATCATTGGCTGGGCTTCTCTTTATACCCTAGTCCTTTCAAATAACCTTTAAGGGTTCAATTTTGTTTAGCATCGAGCAATTTTAATTAGTTATGGCATTTTATTTATTAGAGATAAATAAAAATAAAAATTGTAGTCACATTTAGGTTGGCCTTTTAATAAAAAATGATAAGACGAGCCTTGCCGAGCAAAACACGTAAACTGTGGGGCCCTCTTGTATATATTAAAATACTTAAATTTCGAGACGGGCTGTTTAGCGAATTTCACGGCATTCCCAAAATATAATAATGCGTTAGTCTCTTTAGACGCGTGTTTAATAATTTACTTTCCTAAACTCGGGTGCACATTTATGTGACCCAAATCCAAATCTCGACGGAGTCGAAATATGTCAATAGCCACGGGTACATTGATGTGATGTGGTTCGAGATGTATTTTCACGACGTCGCAATTCTCATAAATAATAATAATAATAATAATAAAGCAGTAAATGATCTTTAAAATTGCACTATAGGATAACATGTATTTAAAATCAAATATCAAGCTATTTATAACAGTTTAAGCGACCGTGCTAGAACCACGGGATTCGAGGGTGCCTAACACCTTCCCTCGGGTCAACAGAATTCCTTACTTAGAATTTCTGGTTCGCAGACTTCATTTGGAAAGTTGAAAATTTCCTCGATTTGGGATTCAAGATAAACCGGTGACTTGGGACACCAAAAGTCAAACCTTTCCCAAGTGGCGACTCTGACTCATTAAATAATCTCATTTCGAATAATATCACTTTAAATTAGAAAAACTCCTTTGCACAATTATCCTTCGGGGTAGGTGCGCAAAAAGGAGTTGTGACACTTATACAAACAGATCTCTTAAGTTTGACATAATACCGGGAAAATTTAACCTCTGACACTATACAAATACAATACCAAAGTTTTATATCTAAGTTTCAACTTGAATTCAAATGATAAAAAGGAAATAAAACAGTGGATCAAGTTTGAGTATGTACATGTACAAACAAGGCTGAAAGAAAGTTAAAGATATATCCAAAAGAGCCAAAGTTTCATGTAAAAGGGGTTGGAAAATTATAATGTACGCATTTTTTTTCCCAAAAAAGAATCAATCGTGTCTTTTGTTTAAAACCTTATTTTGCCACCTTTCAACAAGATTTGTGAGTCACACTCTTGCCATGGGAGGGCTGCCACGTAATCCCTTTGGGGGATTTAAACTTGATCCAATAATCAATTAATTAATTAGGTAATATGCCGCATAATTAAGAATCTTCTCAAATTACTTAAAAGTATATTTGTTTTTAATACACGTTATATATCATACTATTATGGTCATGTGATACCATATAAAATAAATACATATATTATTATTTCTTTAAAACGTCCATGTTAAAAAAAAATACACATATTTTCTCAAATTCTAACCTTTTCTAATCTCATATATGGAGGTAAAAAAAATTAAAATATTACAAGTTTCCTTTCGAGAATAAAAGAAACAATTTAATACAATCTTATAAGAAGTGAAATATGTGTTTCCGTACTTTCCTTTATTAAGTCTTTCTTTTAAACTTCTTCGTCACATTTTTTTTCTTAGATTTTCCTTTTTATTAGTCTTGAAATTTTGACTATATAAAATCATATTTTTTAGCTTTTTAATAAAAATGTTTCACTCAAAATACCGCATCAAACGTATATAACGGTATCAATATTATTAAACTTACAGGGTCTTACAATAACAATGTCTTAAACCCTCTATAACCTTCTAATAGAGATAATCCCTTTCGTACTCATATGGATTTACTACAACACATACTAATGCTAAGGTACATGATGTAACATGAACTTAGCACAGGTAGTGAATTGTAACTACGAGAAGTTGATCCATACTCAGCTACTGCATTGTAAGCACCGCTCCCCCTTTCTTCTTAAACTTGCAGTCTGCTGGATAACCAACTATTTTATAGCAATTCTTCTTGCTATGACCTTTTAGTTTATAGAAGTCACAATATAGATTAAAGTTCTTTATGCATTTTGGTCTATTACCAGGCTTAGAGCTGTATAGTGTTGTAGATTCATAATGTCCACCAATGGCATTAGGTGCAAAGCCTAAGATTCCTGCTGACCCTGCGATATTTCTTTGACTCTCCTCACTCATTAACATAGCATAAGCTTGATTTACAGAAGGAACTTGTGAGTATGAGTCATTTAAGCCCATAAGGAACTGATACAACTTTTGTTTGTGAAGATGCTCAATGAATTTCTTAGTTTTAGGGAAGTCACAACCAGAATGTAGAACTAGATCTTCAGTTTCATCCCATAGGTCTTAGAGTTTAGAATAGTACAGAGATATAGAGGAGATACCCTAAGTTAGGGTTGCAATTTTCTTGTGTAGGTTGTAGCATCTACTGTCATTCACTTTGTCAAAACGCTCTTGCAGATCCATCCATACAGCGTGTGCATTAGTTGCATACGCAATTCCACTGATCGAAGTCGGTGCTACAACATTCATCAGCTATGACAAGACAATAACATTGCATCTTTCTCACTGGTACCAGTATTTTTCTCGAAATTTTTCCTTCTTCCATCTTTCATCAACCATTTCGAGCTAATTTTGACCTAGAAGAGCAATTTTCATATATCGATACCATAATGAGAAGTTGTATGTTCCTGTTAACTGAAAGGAAATCAAAGATATTCCACTCGTATCAATAGGTGCCAAAAACAGAGGATGAGTGGTTGGAACTGAGATTCCTTCTTCAAATTCATCCTCCGATGAGGTTTGAGAAGTTTCAGTCATAGTTGCAGGTGTTTCCTGCTCAGAATTGTCAGCCGCCATTGTTGACGACTTAGAGCTTCAGATTTGAGATGCAAAGAAGAGAATTGAGTAAGAAAGAAAATCGAGGAGATGATTACAGATCCGGATCGATTTGTGAGCTTCAATTCATAGCTCAATGCTCTGATTCCATGATAAAAATGGACATTGGGCCTAACTCAACCCCAAAAGCTAGCTTGTGAGGTGAGGATTGCCTAAGACCATATAAGGAGATCAAGATACCCATAGCCCACCGATGTGGGACACAACTCGACACCCCCCTCACGCCCAGGCCTGTAACTGGAGCGTGGACAATATAAATGGGGGCCCAACGTCGGTAACAATAAATTGGGATGAGCTTGACTCTGATACCATGTTAGATTTCAGAGAATCCTTGAGCTGAAGAACCCTAGTAATGGAGGAAGCATGTGCAGAGAGAGAATGAATTGGAGAAGAAGGAATGAGAAAAATATCTTTTGTATTCTTCAATGTAACAGTACAAGGCATTTATACATGTGCACTTAATTATCAACTCCCTAAGAGATTAGTGGTCCCTACACTACTCCTAATAACTGAATGTAGTATCTATACACTAACTAACTAATTGCTTTTCTCACTCTTTATTACGTTACTCCTTCTGTTTCTACAATTTACAGCCACACAAGTGATATGACAGGTTTCAGACCATAAATTTCAAAAGTTTTATTGTCACACAAATGTTATACTAGCTTATTTAAGACCACATATGTCGAATGGTTTCTCTTCTTTATTAAAGTTTGTGTTGTCAAACTAAGACAACCTTTTTAAAACGGACGCATTGAAATATTAACATTGGTGGAAAAAAACCATTCAAACGGTAAACATTATTTTGGGTCTCGTAATTTTGTAACAGATTAATTTGTTATTAATTATTACTATTATTATTGGATTGTTGTTGTTTTGTATAATGTAAACTGGCATTGCGTCAAAGTTAATTAGAGTCCTTTTGGGACATGGTGCGGCGGCAGTTAGTCACAACCCTACCCAAAACGGGTAAAGGCAAATACGGTAATTTCTGGATTCAAGTCGTTTATTTTGGTCTTTTTCCATGTTCCACTCGTATACCGCAATCCCGTGGAATTCTGCAGCTATAAATACCGTGCGTGCACCAACTCAAACCCTCCCTCTCTCGAGCCTTCGCTTGTCTGTTTTTTTTCGTGTCATCCTCCTACTTTTTAGAGAGAGAAAGCAAAAGAATACGCTTCCACCATGTTGGTTTATCAGGATCTTATCTCCGGTACTCTTCTTCCCCATTCTTTCGCTTATATCTATTTCTCTTTTTCTGGTAATCTTTAGTTGTTTTGAAGGTCGAGTCGTGTTCTCTGTTTTTTTTCTCCTGGTTCCAATTTTCTGCCACTCAGTTATGTTTTGTGTTTAACTCCTTGCTAGAAAGTTGTAATCTTGGAACCATAATAGTGCTGTTTTAGCCATCTGTGGTAACTCTTGTTGAATGATTCGCTTGTATCTTCTGGCTTTTGTTTTATGACATGATTTATTGTATGAATTTCAGTTTTTTCTGGTGTTTGGGACCATAGTTTTCAATAAGATCTGGTTGGTTTGACTGCTCTTAATGTCTCTGTGATTTGCCTAAGCTATTAGCGCATAGTTTGTTTTTTTCCTTTTTTGTTTGGGAATTGAATTGCTAGAGATCTAATCTGATCTTATATTTCAACATCATTTTGGAGGATTTGATCGTTAAAGTTTTTTTATGCATACGTTTATGATCTGATCTTGAATTTTGGAGGAATATAGGAGCGATTTGGATCCTAAAGTCTTGATCTTTCTAATTTTTAGTTTGGCTAGACTTGTGACACATTCACACGTTTAATTTTGGAAATCCTAGTTGTAATTTAATGCAACAAACATAAAAGGACATGTTTATGCAACAAAGACCAGGTTTTGATATAAGTAGATCTGGATTTGCTTTGTGGATTCTAGTGATTTTCAAGATCAATCAAGCATCTTAAAGTGTAAATGTTGCATGGTGTAAATAAAAAGAGGTTACAAAGGCTCTTTTAATGTTTAATCTCGATTCTTCCACGTTTCTTCTGGTTAGTTATTCCATCAAGTTTTTGTTGTTATATGCACCTCCGAGTTGCTTCATATGCTCAAGTTCACTATTTAGAGTGTTATAACAGTGGCTTTGGACTAACTGTTTAGATTCTGCTTTGCTTTTTGTGCACTCAATGAGGTTTCTTATCTATAATAGAGTCTAGATAAGCTACAATTGAGGTTGGTTCCTAAACTGTATTCAGTATTTTGGGGATTTGGTCACAAAATAAAGGAGTGTGATGAGGGAATGAGCTTTTTAGCTGGACTTATAGATTAAAATCAAAAGGAAAAAAGTAGCTACTTAGCTCTGGACTGATCACTATCTCTTACCTATTTGTTGAAGTATTGAAAAATATCCTTATATTTTATGGTGCCGATTGCATGGACGTTTTGCCTGTAGAAATTTCTTATTTTCGTTTTTGCCCCTTCGTGATGATATGATGTTGTTATTCAAACTTAACACATTAAAATATTGCAGGTGATGAGCTCCTCTCAGATTCATTTCCCTACAAAGAACTCGAGAATGGATGTCTTTGGGAGGTTCAAGGGAAGGTAATGTATTTCGTTAATTATTGCCCCAAAGCTTTCCATCTGATAGAAACCATATTTTTTTTGTACTAATATCTAATATAATGAAAAGGGAATAATATGGTGTGTTGGTCACATTACAGTGGGTTGTTCAAGGTGCTCTTGATGTAGACATTGGGGCGAATCCTTCTGCTGAGGGTGCTGATGAAGATGAAGGTGTGGATGATCAAGCTGTCAAGGTTGTCGATATTGTTGACACTTTCAGACTTCAGGTTTGTATGCTCTTTTATGGAACTTCAGTCGTCGTCAATATTCCTCTTATTTTATGTTGAATACGACGTTATTTTCTGTTTGCAGGAGCAACCTTCTTTTGACAAGAAACAATTTGTTACATACGTGAAGAGATACATCAAGAACCTGACTCCCAAGCTAGAAGGAGAAGCCCAAGAAGCATTTAAAAAGAACATTGAATCAGCAACTAAGTTCCTCATGTCAAAGCTCAAGGACCTTCAGTTGTATGTTATTTTTGCTCTTTATCACTTCATAACATTGTTGTAGCTAATTTTGACGCAAGTCAAATCCTTTTTTTTTTCCTTAAACATACTTCGCGACTATGAATTGAACCTTCTACTAAATGTTTGTGCTGGCAGCTTTGTTGGTGAGAGCATGCATGACGATGGTGCCCTGGTGTTCGCATACTACAAGGATGGTGCAACTGATCCTACCTTTTTGTACCTTGCACCCGGCTTGAAGGAGGTCAAGTGCTAGATGTATGGTGGAGATTTTGAGCTATAAGTTTCAAATTTGAGATGTTCCATGTAGTTTTAAGTTTTTATCCTTTTTTGCTTATTTATGGTAGTGTCTTATGAACTTGGGGTACTTGTTTTAACCAGTACTTTCTGAACTGTTTCTTAATGTTATAATCTCATTATGTGGGACAGCTAATGATCTTGGTTGAGTTGAAAGTTCTCTTATTAAATCCTCTTTTAGCAGTTTTGCCTATTCAATCAGTCTCATTGTTGGGATATATTTTACTTTAGTCCAGCTATCCTTTTAATGAACTGAGGAAAAAAAATTCTCTTTGACTAGTGATAGTGGACGCGAATATAATGAATAAATTGTGTGATGGAGAAGATTTTTCCTTGCAGAGATATGGCTCTGCTAGTGGAAAAAATTTATTCAAATGCGGCATTTACATTAATTTAATGAATATATGACGTGTATTTATATGGAGTATTTTACTTTCACTTTATTATTATAGTTTATTAATATACATATTCCTTCAATTTATATTTACTTAGTGATAATTTTATGTGGTTTTTGTGTGTGTGTGTGATATTTCTGTTATACTGTATATGTCTCAACTTTGTCGAATATTCTGTCTTGATACCTTTTTTTGTTCCCCTATTTGTTTATTGGACGGATGCAAGCTGCAACAACTGGAAGTGTGCAGTACTCATTGTTGATTCAGTATTTCCTATGACCTTACTGTCATCTGCTCCTTAAATTATTAAAATGGAAAAGCTATAAAGTTGCAGTTGTGGGATTTTGCATTAGAAAAAATTGCTGGTAATAACTTTGCAATATTTGCTATTACTATCGATCTTGTTCACAGTTGATATTAGCTTATGTTAACGTTTACATCTTGTCAAGAACTGTCTCCCTTTCTTTTTCGTTCTTTTCTACTTGTGGTTTTAAAATAAAAGGAAAAGAGCTGTTCAGAACTCCCCGGAAACACTACTAAAAAACTGTGTAAGAAGTCCACCAAAACCTATCGAAATCTGTCGGAAATTGATAAAAATCGATCAACTTTCGATCGTTTTTAATTGGTTGAGAAGATGATGGTCGCTAACGTGTACCGCTCGAAAATTTTCAACTGAAGTCGGTCGGTTTATTCAAAGCGTTGACTGACTGTAAACTTTAATTACCGACATAAATCGATCGGTACTAATTAATTTCTTTTTTAATTTTCAAGTACCGACCGAAATCGGTCTGAATTTTAATAATAATTTATAAATTATACAAATTGTTAATTTATTTTAAAAAATAAATATAAATTCATAATTTCGGACCAAATTCGGTCGGAATTTATAAATTTTTGGGTAAAAAAATAATAATTTCCGATCAATTTCGGTCGAAAAAAACTAGGCAGAAAATGCTTGCTTTTTAAGCTACACCACCTGCCAAGTACAACCAATGTCCATCCTATAATGATAGCATTACATTAATGCCATTCAACCATAATTAATCAACAACAATAATTAACTATATGACAACAACAACAAGTAACTAACAACAACAATCATTATCTAACAAAAACAACAACAATTAACCAACAACGCTAATAACAACCACAAGTCCACAACAACAAAGCCAATCATAACAACAACTATATGAATGTTCAATAATAAAATAATATCAACAATACAATCATAATTCAAAACTAGTCTCAATTAAATATTGACAAGTTCAATATTTTGTTTAGCAATACACACCATTTAATGAGTGTTTTATCTAGCATCATCTCCATCTTCACTCCTAGAACCTTCATCATCGGCATGGTTTGAAGGATCACGACGAGAAGGATTAGCACATGGGGAAGGCTCATGAGACCGGGGAATGGGGAAAACACCACCAAGAAGATTGGCCAGCTGACCTTGAAGGAGATTAAATTGTTTGTCCCTCCTTTCTAGCTGAACTTGAAGGGTACCAAATTGTTCATCTCTCTTTTGTTCTCTAGCATTTGTCTCTTCAGGCTCTGATGTCAGCTTTGCGATCTTCTCTTCCATAGACGAGATAGTCGACCTATCAATTGCCTCGCCTTGGGCGGAAGTCCCTATACCTTGTAATCCAGCCCTATAGCGCCGAAATGATTTCTCTGGAAAGCCGTATGCTATCCCCTTTTTAGGACCACCAACAACATCCAACCATATCCTCTGCGCTTCTTCGTCTGAAAGGGGTGGTTGCTCGCCTTGCTCATTCGGTGGTAAGCTTTGTGTGTACTCATCCACATTAATCTTGTAGCGACCATTTATTTAGCAGATAGAAAATTATTAACTGTGTAATATTATAAATATTTATATTTGTTATGAAACTTACATATGCAGTCTCCGTCGGGTCCTCGACCCATCTACTTGGATCTGTCGGTGCCTTCTTCTTCTGGATGTGAGTCTCCACGAAGAACTCATCATGAGTCATTTTTCTCCCATATTTTTTTTCCTACATTTATAATAAAATGTGTTAAATAAATTAACATATGTAAATATAGTTCGATAAAAATAGAAGTAAATATTTTAAGAAATTAACAGTAGTCTCCCCATAGCCCCCATGCTCCTTGCACCCACACGGAGCAAGGAGCCACCCTTCTCAGATGCTCGGGCCTTCTTTCCCAGTTCACTATTCTTCTCAAAATTTTTAGTGGTCCAATACCTCTGCAGATCCTCCCATAAATGCGGTAAAACCCACGAAGGCTTCTTGTTAATCTTTCGAGCGGAGCAGAAGGAATCAGATAATCTTTTACGGTATTTGTACTCCCAATTTGCACAAATTTTACGGTTATACCGGTCCTCCCAAGCACACTTAGTTTACAAAAAAAGTATGTAATGTTAGATGAAAATATTGTTAATATAATGCTTAAATAGATAAGAATTGTATTAAAACCTTAAATTGGTTGAACATTTATTGCACGAGATCCGGTGGAAAGTCACTCCACGTCGGATAGGGTGCATTATACAACCGGCTAAGAATTTCAGTAATTGTCTTTGTAACCCGATTATTAGGTATGAACCTGCAACATAGCAATTGCATTAAATAAACAAGAGTAGCTATTATAATTCAGCAAATAAAGAAGTAATAAATAAATTTTATCCATTGCCCTCAGAACTGATGATCATCCTATGATAATGATCATACCGCACTTCATCTGGATCATCGTCCTCCAATGAATTTGAAGCGTGCGCAAAAGGGGAGGCATCTGGCTCAATGCTACTATCCTGAAGACGACGTCTATAAATGGTAGGAGACGAACTCCGTGGAGAGGGAGACGGGATCCCTGATGAAGATGTCTTCGATCCACACCCATGCATCGATCTAGACCCATACTGCTATCTAGACCACTACAGCGATCCGGCCGGCTGTAATCTAGATAGATGTGATCCAGCTGGTGATGAAGCAAATGGAGCAGATGACGAGCGTACCACATGGCTTTGTGACTGCTGACTCGATGGACCCATGTAACTACATATAGGATCATGTGGAGGAAGCGGGATATAGCCCTGTGGCGGAGAATGGTAATAATACTGCTGGAAGGGAGAATGGTGGGTAGTATGATGAGTAGATGAATATGGTGGAATAGATGTGTGCCTAGAAGATTGCTGCCCGCCATCAGCAGCAGAGGGATGCAAGTGCGGAGTAGAAGGAAGCAAGGGTGTAACACCATCATCATGATCAATAGGACGTTTATCCTTCCTAGACCTACCTCGACCCCTACAGGTCATTTGCATGAATTAAAGAAAATATTAGAATTGAGAATAAAAATCTATATAAGTTGAGAGCGCTTAAAAAAACTAACATGCTAGTCGTCTTCGTCGACGTATCCTTCCTCGTCTGAAAATACTTCCTCTTCACTTATTTCATTTTCATCAGGTGATTCTTCATCCTCATTTTCTATGATTTTTATTTTCTCTATATCAACTTCTTCTAATATGCATTGAGGATGCTCCAAGTAATTTTCTAATAGATCATCCACCATTTGCTTAACACTTGAGGTATCGTTTTGGTAAGCAACATATAACACATTCTCAACTTCCACCCTACCAATAGGCTTTGTTTTGATTACAACCGACCAATTAGCCTTATCCCTCCGTAATGAATATGGAGCATAGTACACTTGCCCAACTCTTTCTGCAATTATAAAAGGATCATAGTGATCATATTCCCGTATTTTTATTAACCTCAATTATGTTATAATGCAAGTGTACATTTGTACCTCTTATAGGTATTGGGTCAAACCATTTGCATCGGAAAAGTATGATCTTCTTATTTGGACCACCTGAAAAGATATGACAGTCATGACTTTTCATATGCGTCATCTTTCCCTCAACCATATCGGCACGTTTTTCCGGGTTTGATGCATAACCATTGGTCATCTTTAGGTTTGTAACCCACTCACAAATCTGTCGACTTTGTTCCAAAGTGAATGTGTAGCTGGCCTTGGGCTTGATCACCTTACCATTGTTCCTAGAATGCAAATGTAATTCAGGTCGCCTGCAATATTCTTGTAAGTCCAGTCTAGCCTTCAGGTTACTTTTGTCTTATTCTTATCATCCATCACTGTGTTGAACAAATTGTCAAAATAGTTCTTCTCAATATGCATGACATCAAGTTTGTGTCGGAGACGATTATCCTTCCAATATGGTAACTCCCAAAATATGTTCTGTTTTGTCTAGTTATGAGTAACACCATATCGAGGAAATCTAGAAGGTGGGGCCTCGGTAACTTTAGTGAAGTTCTGAACCCTCTCCCAAATTTCCTCATCGGAATAAATTGGAGGTGGCAAATCATGTTCAACTATATTCTTTTTGAATGTGATCTTTATCCTTCTGAACTCACAATCAACTCGCAAGAACTGACGATGACAATCAAACCATGACTACTTTCGGCCATGTCTTAAAGTGAATGCTTCATACTAACTTTCCGGCAGTCATCCACCCAGACAACATTCCATACGCAGAAAAATCATTAATGGTCCATAATGCCTGAAGTGAAGCTACTCATGACCTCAAACTTTCGAACAACGCGCTAGAGCTCAAAACGACTGGTCGGGTCGTTACAATATATATATAAGATGTATATATAGCATAGTGTAGTGTATATATATATATATAATAAGTATTAAATATTATTTATTTGAAATCTATTTATTATTTACACACACACGCACACACAAATAGTATTAAATTTATATTTTAATTATTTTAACATCGTGTTTCTGACCGAACTCGATCGAAAATATTTAATTATAAGCTATATTAATTTTTTGTCTTGGGCGGGAAATAATAATTTTAAACTTTTCGATCGAATTCAGTCGGAAATTTGGAACAATTTTAATAAAAAATTATTTTTGTACATTATATATAAGTATGACCAAGTGTTGGTCAAATATTGACCAATTTCTGACTGATTTTGGTTGGTATGCCTTGGATGAAAAATACCAGTTTTCTAGTAGTGAAAGTACATGGAAAATACCAGTTTTCTAGTAGTGAAAGTACATGGATGACTTCTATCTTATGGTCTGTTAGACTATCTTGTTCAATTGATATTTTCTTTATTTTAATTTGACTCGGCAAAAATGTTGTTCCAATTGGATTTGGGGTTATGATTGCGATTTAAACTATTTTGGCCACAGGTAAAGTCCAATCAAAACATGTCATGACTGCCCTGAGTGTTAAAGATAAAACAATTACCATGTAACTACTATATTTGGCATTTTTTTCTTTGAAATACAAATCAAATGTACGATAAAGAAACAAACGAATAATCGCATTGACTTCACAACATGAAATGACACGTTACTTCTTTTTGGGCGAAATGGCTTCTTGGCCAGTTAAACTTGTAGGTTTTTGAAAACTGATACACGAACTTTGGATTTTTTCATTTGAACACTTCAACTTGACAAAATTGGTACTAATAAACACTTTTGACCGTTGACCATGCCTATGTGAAAGCACTGTAGCTGACATGGCAAACTGTGTGCAAATCACGCTGCCAATGTGCGTGAATGATATTGTTTTTAATAAAAAAATTAGAATTATAATAAAATATAAATTAAAAAAGAAAAAAAAAAAGACTTTTCCCTCCCTCTGCTCTCTCCTCCCCCTCCAATTCTTTCATCTCCCCAACAAAATTCCCACCCAAATTTTTCATTTCTCGTCCTACACCTTTTGTTATACTATCCATTTTTTTCAAAACTCAAATGAACGTATGCTTTTCTAGATAGTAAAACTTACTAAATATAAAATACATATGCCAAACAAAATAAAGAATGCAATCCACTATTTCTTTACATTGTCGCCGATTTGGTAGAACTCGAAGCTGACCCTCTAAACCTTTTGTTCTATTTAGTGTTGTTGTGAATTTGATTTAAAAATAAGAGAAAAAGAATAATGAAGAAAAAGAGAAAGGAGAAGAAAGAAAAGTAAAGAAAGGAAGGGACGAGGGTGAACGAAGAAGAAGGGGGCGGTTGGGTACAGGGTATGTTTTAGGTGTTTTTTCTTTTCTTTTTTTCTTTTTTGTATTTGTAACTTTTTTTTCTGATTTTATATTTAAAAATAGGGCCCACAAATAACACATGGCAAGCCATAAATAGCTTAGCATGATGTGTTGTACATGTCAGCGCAATTGATATACACGTCAGCACAATTGGTATACACGTTTTGGTCAAAAGTGTTTATTAGTATCCATTTTGTCAAGTTTGAGTGTTCAACTGGAAAAATTCAAAGTTCGTGTATCGGCTTTCAAAAACCCTACAAATTTAAGTGGCCAGAAATCTATTCCGTCTTCTTTTTGGTTTTACGAAACAGCAGAGTACATAATGTCACAAATAGAGTCTTTCTAAAGAACACGCCCCCACTCTCAAACTTCAGAATTGAGCTCCTTAGAATTTTGTTCTGCCATCAGAGTTTCGACACCCCGAAGAGTTAGAATATGGTCCATCCATAAACTTGAATCCTAAAGTTGCTCTAGTACCTTGCTACTAATTAGTTTGACAATATTAGAACTATACAACTCAAGGCACATTTGAATAGAGAGATTGGGTTTCAAATTCATATATTATTACATGCTTCACACATATTTGGCTCAACATGACAAACCTTGGATTTTGAGATATCAACTCGAATCTAAGTTCATTCAAACCCCTAATTTTGGATTCAATTAAATGGCCAAAAATCTCAGACATGGGATCTTGTTTTCCTTTCTCTGTTATTAATATAAGACATGGAATCTAAATAATCAATTTAGAAAGAATTACAAGAAATTATACGTGAGTTCACACTATAATAAAAAAATGGCCAATATTTTTAAGTTTTAACAGACCTAGCGCATATTGTACATATTTTAAAAGTATTTGCAAATTCAAAAACTTTGTTCTTACAATCATTGCTTCTAAAAGATATGGAGTTAAATCTGTGTTCTCGCTTTCACCCTCTCTCTCTCTTCTCACATCTTCTACATATGCTTCAAGGGGCCATGTATTTTCTACTTCTCCCCCTGTGTCACCTGGTTGCAATGTAAGAAAATTGAAGAGTAGAAGTCCGCCATTGAAGGTCATTCAAAGCTTTGCTTTCGAAAATATGATTTTTGGAGTTTGTTAGTTGTTTGGATTGGGTGTTGTTCTAATTGGTTGAAAATATCAAAAGGAGTTCAAAATTTAAAAGTGATTTGGAGTAAATTTGAGCAAGATTTGAGTTAAATTTCAGAAAAAATGCAAGGAAGAAGAAGAAGTCAATTTTTTTTATAATTATGTATAATCTTGTATAACAATGTATATGAGTGTATAAACACATCTTATAAACTTTTATACACCTCTATACAAGCTTCTGTAGACGAACTTCTTCCACGATTTTCAGTAGCAATTCTTATTCAAAACCGGTCCAAATCTCCATTAAGTGACTCAAATTTTACATAAAACCTCTTTATACTATTTCTAACAAGTCCAAATAATACCTACTCTAAATTTCTCACAATATCAAATTCGAAATTAAACCCACATATTTAATCTTGTTAAAAATCTAATTTTCACCACTCAAATAGATTTGATTTATTGAACTAATATTTGAGACACAGTTACTGATTCGAAAATTAACTTAAAAGCTTGAACATTAATCTTTTTTAAAATTAAATAGTAATTTCGAGAACCTATTGGAGTTGGATATTGAATTTTAGTATATTATTTTTGGGCTAATTGATTGTAAATTGAAATATAATCTATAAAATTAAAAAGTAAAGAGCCCAATTATTGTAAAGTGAAATTTTCCCATAAATTTACCAAAAACCTATATGCATGTATAAAATAGCAAAAGGATTGTGTAGTTGCACCGTAATAATTGTCAAATGCTCAGTTGCCCACCCCACTAACACGAAAGGAATAAGAATATTCGTGGGGGAGACAGTCATATTCTTTGTCTACATGCGTAGTGCGAACCTTTCGGTAACCAATAAAGCAAACAATTAGGGGTCGTTTAGTAGAAGTATTTGGATGAATATTAGCTTTCATATTAGTAATCCTTTTTTTTGGTGGTGGTGTTCAAGGCTTCAAGTTACCTGTAACTAATACTTGTATTAGTTAGAAATTTTATTCAGTAATATTCTTATACATAACAAATTATAACATTAGCAATATGATGGTTTTTGATACATAAATAATCACGTATAAAGACAGAATTAGAGCCTTTCCAAATCCTCTTCTAATAATATGGAGGGTACTTTTATAAACAAATAATTTTAAAAAAAATTATACAATGTACATTATATTTAATACACCAAATCAAACAGACGATAAAAAATAATTTCAACATTACTAATACATTTTATTTAGTACGTACTATTCTTAATTTCTTATACACCCTACCAAACAACCCCAAAGAGATTTAAGAATCAAGATTGGAGCTTGGGTGGAGTAATCAATTTGTTTATTCTTTTCTAACTCAGAATTGTCAGTCTGCATAAAAAAAGGAGGCTGTTTGCATTATGGTCCATGCAGAGGTAGATTTGTGATCAAGAAATAGTAACACTTTGTCGTACTATTAGGAATCAGATCTAATGATGACCTGTTTACTAAAATTCATTAGATTCTTATCTTTTCTTGTTAACTACTCCCTCCAATTTTAAATATTACTAGTTGTTTTTTAAAATATTTAACATTTAAGAAAGCCAAGAAGCATATACTATTAGTTTTTCTTTTCAAAATTTATACATTTTATAGCTTCAATTAGCAAACCAAATAAGCCACTTTAGACAAATAAGAATAAACCTATTAAATATTCTTATAAAGAGTACACAAAGATAATAAAAGATAACATATAGTAAAGGAAATAATAATAATAACTAACATTATGCAAATGGTCCAAAGACCATTGCTTCTGAAATTCTTCTTCACGTCACTCTGCAAAAAGCCAACTAGTACTGACTTATGTCCATAGTTAAGGACCACAACAAGTCCCTATTCGTTAGGAGAAGGAAACAGAGTCATATAAGGTACACTATTCTATATTTGGGTAGCTAAAGTACAATTGTATGACCAACCTTGTTAGCTTTGAAGTCAGCCTGTTTTGGAGTTTTTCCTAAGCATACCTTTAGGGTAATATAATGTTGGTATAAAAATTTAATACCACTTTAATACTTTATTTGGTTAGCAAATTTGGTATAAGTTATTTCGGGATTAAAATTAGTACGGGATAACTTATACCTTATAGGGGGTGGAATAAATACTGTTGGGATAACCAATACTTTCTTCTTAGAAATTATGCAATTGTCATTTTTAATATAATATATCAAACAATGGATAAAAAATAATACCAGCATAAACCAACCAAACAACGAGGTATAAGAAAGTATAGTGCTGGTATAAAAATTTAATACCACTTTAATACTTTGTTTGGTTAGCAAACCAAGTAGTATAAGTTATCCCAGGATTAAAATTAACATGGGTTAACTTATACCTTATAGAGAGTGGGGTAATTAGCATCGGTATAACTTATACATTCTTATTACAAATTATAATTGTCATATTTAATATAACATACCGAACAATGGATAAAAAACAATCCTAGCATAACTTATACGAGTATAACTTATTCCGACATAAGCCGTATTCAAACCAACAACCCCTTACTCTGTCCCTTCCTGACCTGCAAACTTTTTTCCTTTCCAATCTTTCTTTCCTTTTGTTTAAGAGTTAATACCCTCAACCTCACCTAAATTATACTATTTTTGTCAGTTTTCTAGGTAAACTATCGAGTGTTCCCGAAAACTCCATGAACTATATCATCCTTCATATAAAAAAAAAAACCCGTCGCTTATGTGGCACTTCGTTTGCAATCACTTCCTCAAAAGCGCGTGAAGCTTGAAAATTAGCAGATTTGGGGTCCACCTGACAGCATGAATAACGGCTAATTAGCCCATTTTTTTAAAAAACTTATATTTTATTCTTTTTTCTTTAAATTGCACTATCTTCTCCATTATTTCACCTTTCTTCTTCATTTCTTCACCATTTCTTCGCCCTTTTGATCTCTTTTAATCTTAATCCATTTGAAATTCTCTCTTTGTTTATTGAGTTTATATTTTATCTTACGCATTTTATCCACTCTTTATTATTGTATAATCATATAAGATTTTTATTATACCAAATGTATAAATAATTTATAATGCATGTATGTATATATATATATATATATATATATATATATATATATATATATTCACTAAATGTGTGTATTTTATATTTTTCAGAATATAAGGATATTTTATGGTAAATATACATGATTTCTTCCAGTATTATATATATTATTAATTATACATGTTTTGATAAAAAATTAATGAAAATATTATTAAAGAGAACACATTGACTGAATGTATATTTCAATTCAAGAAGAGGAGCAATCATTTTAAAATTATAATAATTCACGGAGGTGCCGTAATTTATTTGTGATTGGTAGGACCTGTGTATCATTAATTAATAGAGTTAATACCCTCAAACCCACCTAAACTATATCATTTTTGTCAGTTTTCTACCTAAACTATCGAGTGTCCCCGAAAATCCCCTGCACTATATCTCCCTTCGTATAACCCCTCCCCCCCTCCCCCCGTTCCCGTCGCTTATGTGAATTTTAGTATTAATTAAATTAATTACTCATGTGGCATGCCACATGGCATATTTTATAATTTAATTAGGGTATCATACGCACTACAGCTAATGCGATGGGGTTTTTTTTATAAGAAGGGTGATATAGTTCAGGAAATTTTCGGGGACACTCGATAGTTTAGATAGAAAACTGACAAAAATAATATAGTTTAGGCGAATTTGAGGGTATTAACTCTTTGTTTAACCCGGCTTGCAGTTTCCATGAAATACTCCCGCAAACAAGTAAGTAGTAACAATGTGGCCAGCACCCAATTATTGCAACCTAAACGATATTTAGGAGTATTCTGATATTCAAATATTTTGGACTTTCTAATTTATTGTAGTAGATTGAACATGTTTGTTTTGGATTTCTTCACATTATTAAATAACCTTTTCCTAATCATATCAGCTAATAGTTAAAATTATTTCTTGCGTTTCCATGTAGAAAATTGGTATCATAACAAATAAGCATATAGTTCAATAAATTGATAGATGAAAATTAATTGTTTAATTGTTGAGATATTAGCTATTTATATTATTTTCTATCTTTGTATTTCTATATCTTTGTACAAGTGTGCGCTGAGTCAGCACTAGTTAGTGTAGTTAGTAGCTATTATCACGTGTATATATATACACTGAACAATACTGTGTACGGTTGGTTAAGTTTCATTTTCTTAATTTTCATTAATTAGAAAATCCTTCTGCATATCTCCTTCCTTTTTCTCAAGTCTCTTCTAGAAAGTTCAGAGACCTCCATTGGAAGAGCTCTGGAACTTGACTATTATTCTTAATCTTTTCATGGTATCAGAGCGGAGGTTCGATTGACGACCACGCCCTTTCTCGTTGCTTTACCATTCTCTTATTGACAAATAATCTAGGGTTCTCTTTTCCTCATTGACCAAAATTTGGGGAAAACCTAAAATCGGATACATGCCGTGACGATTTATCAGAAAATAGGCAAAATCTCAGCTACACGAGGTTCGATTCAGTTGATTCAGCAAAACCCCTATGGCAATCACAGAACAGATTGACGAAACGACTACGCCAGTAGCAACTCAGACGGTGATCGATGTAGGAAGTCATCTATACATACATCCTTCAGATAGCCCTGGTTCCTCACTGGTTCCAATTCCATTTGACGGAATTGGATATCGCTCCTGGAGAAGAAGTGTGCTCAGGGCCCTTTCAGTGAAAAATAAGTTAGGGTTTATTAATGGAGATAGCGGAAGACCTAATGTATCGTCTCCACACTTCCGCCAGTGGAAAATGTGTGACAATATGGTCACTTCGTAGATCCTAAACTCCTTGTCAAAGGACATCGTCGATAGTGTTGAATATGTGAATGATTCTGTTGAATTGTGGAAAGAATTGGAGGACCGCTATGACCAGACGAACGGAGCTAAGCTCTATCAGATTCAGAAAGAGATAAATGATCTAAATCAGGGAATACTTGACATCACTGGTTACTACACAAAAATGAAGAAACTGTGGGAAGAATTGAACACTCTCAGTGTGAAAACTCATTGTAGTTGTGTATGTACCTGTGGGGCAAAGGAAAGAATGCATAAAGCAGAGCAAGACAGAAGATTGATACAGTTTTAAATGGGACTCAATGAAGTCTACACAGTGGTTCGAGGGCGAGCATACTCTTGATGAGCCCTTTACCGTCTATGGAACAAGCTTTTGCCCTCCTGATACAGGAGGAGAAACAGAGGGAGTTCAAACCAAGGAATAAACTAACTGTTGATTCTACAGCCTTGAATGTCAACCTGGGAAGAAGAAACTTCATAACAAATTACACAACTGGGACTGGAAATCAGAGTGGAGGTGGTAGACCTCGACCCTTTTGTGCCCACTGCAAACGACAAGGTCACACCAAAGACAAGTGTTATAAGCTACATGGGTACCCACAGGGATCCAATCAAGGGCCACAACAGTACAAGCAGAACTCTCAGGGATACAACAACAATACAAGGTTTAACAAAGGAAGGAATGCAATGGCCAATGCTGTCACAAATGTAGAAGTAAGAGAAAAATTAAATCATCAAGAAGAAACTCAGGGCATGAGCCTCTCAAGGGAACAGTATGGACAGATTTTCAACTTGTTACAACATTTCCAAATGGGAAACATTGCAGACAATCCAGCCAATGCTAATGTGTCCAGTGGAGCATCAGTAAACTTCGCAGGTATGATTACTTGCACCTCTTCAATTGATTTTGACAATCCTTCATGCAAGTGTTTTAGTACAAATGCTGACTTGTGGATATTAGATTCTGGGGAATCACACCATATGACTTTTAACAAAACTCACCTACAAAACATAATAAACCTATCATATCCTTTACTAGTTAAACTTCCAAATGGTTACAAGGTCAAAGTAACTGAAATTGGAGATGTGATCTTAACACCTAAGATTGTTCTTTATAGAGTCATGTTTGTTCCATCCTTCAAATTCAACCTAGTCTCTATCAGTTCCCTAGTAATAAATCTTAGATGCATTGCATCATTCTCTGATACCTTTTGTCTTCTGCAGGCCCCTTCACGGAAGAGGCCTCTGGAGATTGGTAAGCTGTATAATGGCTTGTACTTCCTCTGCTCCAAGTGTTTAAAGAAAGGTAGTCCTACACCTAAAAGGAATTGTGAATTCCCTTGTCTTTCAATTCATACTGATGATATGAGTGTTGTACACTGTCTTCCTCAATCCCACACTTCCCTTCCTGTTGTAAATAGTTTCATCTGCAACAATAATAAAGTCAGTGTTGTTGGTTTGTATTCTGATGCATCTCTTAGTGATAATGTGGATCTATTGTGGCATTTTAGACTAGGGCATATACCCTTTAGTAAAATGAAAGGAACCCTAAAACCTTTTCTGCCAAACAATCATTTATATGCCACATTTGCCCTATGGCCAGACAATCTAGACTACCCTTTCCTAAAAGAACAACTGAAACTACACAACTTTTTGAAATACTCCATGTGGATCTATGGGGTCCTTATCATGTAACCACCCACAACAATTTCAAATACTTCCTTACCCTAGTAGATGACTATAGCAGATCTACTTGGACACACCTCTTGAGCTGTAAAAGTAATGCTCTACAAGTAATAAAAGCTTTTGTAAACATGTTGGAAACTCAATTCCAAACCACCATCAAATGCATAAGATCGGATAATGGTCTGGAATTTACCAATAATGAAGCAGCCTCTTTTTCTTTCAGTCAAAAGGAATAAACCATCAAAAGACATGTCCCTAAACACCACAACAAAATGGTGTGGTGGAGAGAAAACACAAATACCTCCTTGAAGTGGCTAGGGCTTTACTTTTCCAATCCAAATTACCACTGAAGTACTGGGGGGAATGCATATTGACAACAACCTTCCTTATCAACAGGCTCCCTACTACTCCATTAAAGAACAAGTATCCTTTTGAACTCCTATATAAGAAAAAGCCCAACTATTCTCATTTAAAAAGTTTTGGATGCTTATGTTATCCTACTGTGCCAAAGCCTCTGAGAGATAAACTTGAATCAAGAACTACTCCACATGTTTTTGAAGGATATCCTTTTGGAACTAAGGGGTACAAAGTTTTAAGTCTAGCCACTAAGAAAATACATATCTCTAGAGATGTTTCTTTCTATGAATCAATCTTCCCATTCACTCTTAATCCTTCTATAAAGAATGTTCTACCTGTTTTTCCCAATGTACCATTTGCTGAAAATCCACCTAACCACACTGATTTTTGTGTTTCACACAACTCCAGTAATCAGGAGAATACTGACAGCACTAACCTGCTAAGTTCTGAAATATTACCAAGTACTTCTTCACCTGTTCCTTCTTCAAATGAAACACAGTTTCCAGTAGAAAATTTTCAGGATGACAGTACCCTCCATCAATCCCTGGAAGGGCCACCAATTTCTAGAAAGTCCCAAAGGGTACATAAATTACCTTCACATTTGAATGATTATGTTTGCAATATACCAAACCTGAAATCCAACTCTAACTTCTCTTTACATGACATGTTTTCCCAAAACAATCATCACATCACCTCTGATGCTCTACATACTGATACCCAACATGTTGTAAATAACATTTGTAGTGATAGAGAACCAATTTCATATGAAGAGGCAGCTATGTATCCTGCTTGGCAGAGTGCCATGACACAGGAATTTGAGGCTTTGCATATTAATAACATATGTGACTTAGTTCCCTTGCCTAAGGGGAAACAAGCTATTGGATGTAGGTGGGTATATAAAGTTAAACATAAGGCAGATGGTAGTGTAGAAAGATACAAAGCAAGGTTAGTAGTAAAAAGGTACACTCAACAAGCTGGGATGGACTACACAGAAACCTTCTCCTGTAGTCAAAATGACCACTGTCAGGTCACTTATTGCTATAGCAACAAAGAAAAAACGGCAAATCTCTCAGTTGGATGTCAACAATGCATTTCTCCATGGGGATCTGTATGAGGAGGTGTACATTATCCAGGGCTTGAGGTGCAGTCTCCAGACTTGGTTTGTAAGTTGAACAAGTCCCTTTATGGACTGAAACAAGCTAGCAGGCAGTGGTATTCTAAATTGACTGATGTATTGTATTCAAGAGGGTATACATACTCTATGCATGATTATTCTTTGTTTCACAAAAAACAGGGTTCTTCTATTGTCTTTGTAGCAGTATATGTAGATGATGTGCTGCTCACAGGGAATGACTCAGAGGAAATCAATCAGCTTAAGATTTTTCTTCATAACAAATTCAAGATTAAAGATTTGGGTCAACTACACTATTTCCTGGGATTAGAAATCCTATATAAACCATATGGTATGCTCATTTCATAGAGAAAGTTTCTCTTGGACTTGCTGAAAGAGTATGAATGTCTTCACTCCCCAGCATTGACTTCTCCTTTGGACCCTACAGTAAAATTGAAAACAAAAGAAGGGGTTCCACTGTCTGATCCTACTTTTTACAGGAAATTAGTTGGCAAGCTAAACTTCCTCACAAATACCAGATTAGATATTGCATATGGGGTTCAACATCTCAGCCAGTTCATGCAAGATCCTAGGGAGCCCCATCTACATGCAGCTTACCACATGCTAAGATACTTAAAGAAGGACCCTACCTTGGGACTATACTTCAGCAATTCAGATGATCTTTCATTAGTTGCCTATTGTGACTCTGACTGGGCAGCTTGTCCAGATTCCATAAGGTCAGTGTCTGGCTATGTTGTATTCTTAGGAGGCAGCCCTATCAGTTGGAAATCCAAGAAGCAAGAAACCATATCTCTTTCTTCAGCAGAGGAAGAATACAGAGCCCTTAGAAAGGTTGTTGGGGAACTTGTTTGGTTATCAAGACTACTTGAAGAGCTCACCATACCTATTTGTTTACCAGTGCCTGTACACTGTGACAGCCTATCTGCATTACACATTGCTAGGAACCCCGTATTCCATGAACGAACTAAACATATTGAAGTCGACTGTCATTTTGTGCGTACTAAACTCCAGGAAGGTCTCATTTCTTTACACCACATTGGGACTGGACAACAACTTGCAGATGTTCTTACTAAAGCTCTCACTGGGATCAAACACTGTTCAGTTCTTGGCAAGTTGGGAGTGATTTCATCACATCCAACTTGAGGGGGGGGGGGTGTTGAGATATTAGCTATTTATATTATTTTTTATCTTTGTATTTCTATATCTTTGTACAAGTGTGTGCTGAGTCAGCACTAGTTAGTGTAGTTAGTAGCTATTATCACGTGTATATATATACACTGAACAGTACTGTGTACGGTTGGTTAAGTTTCATTTTCTTAATTTTCATTAATTAGAAAATCCTTCTTCATATCTCCTTCCTCTTTCTCAAGTCTCTTCTAGAAAGTTCAGAGACCTCCATTGGAGAAGCTCTCGAACTTGACTATTGTTCTTAATCTTTTCATTAATAATCAATCTGTTTACCCTAAAAACGGAAAACAATTGAATTTATATGTGATTTTAAGGACACGTGATTTTACTTGATTTAAACTGAGAAAATACGTAAATTGATATTGAATGTAAATAGAAGTAAAAGCAAACCAAAGAAAATGTATAGCTTTGGCCCTCGAGCTAGGACCTCTCGAACCAAACGAATATTCTAGTGGAAAATATGAAAAAAAGTAACAGAGTATCGAGGGCTTGAGAGAAAAGTAGTGTATTGCTTTTTATTGCGTAAAATGTGGTGCCTTTTACAAATGATAACCCTTTATATAGTAGGGAAGTCCTACCCTTGATAGAATTCTAAATATAGTAAGAAATCTCATGATTGACTAATCGGCCTCTTCTTGATACGTGTCGAGATTTCCGCCGTAATCCTCGTCTGATTGCGGATATTTCGACTTTCTGTTATTTGGCTCGGTAAGCTTCCATCGGTTTTGCTCGATTGCTATCCTGTCTGGTTTCTATCTTAGCCAACCTCGATCTCGACCGATTTTTGGGTCACGAGCTCAGCAATCTACCTTTACACCACGGTCTGATATAACATAGGGTTGAATCTTGGCCTGTCACATTACCGGGCAAACCCAATTTTAACCATACACACAATCACTTATATCATGTTAGTTTCAAAATCCAAAGCAAATGAGTTTTAAGAGTGGGTGAGTGGGTGATCGTGCACTAAAATGTGTCTCCCTAAAAAAATGCCTTCACAAATTCAAACCATCATTCTATGTTCTAACAAGAATTAGAAAGGAGGATAGTTGATCATTACATTTGTAATCGGTGGTTATGTTCCCTTTTACTCCCCAATCATACTTTTATATATTCTTCCCTGTTTATATTTTCCCTCCTAATGTTATTAACTTTCACATTTTAACAAATTCAATTCCCGTATTAGTGTTGCTAAACTTATTCTAGGTGAACCAACCTAGCTAATAGAATTAAGACATTAACCAAATATAAGGGGAACTAATTAAGTAGAACCAATTTGGCCAGCAAACTTGTTTATAAATAGTTGCTCAAATATAAGCAATAGATATATTGTACGATTAGTTCGTGATGTGTTAAAAGAAAGAATATTTACTTTGAGTTATCATAATATTATGAGCATTAGTCCCACAAATCACATGAAACCAAACATTATCTTGTTCTATTTTTATTTGGAGAACACCTCATTTTGTTTCTCTAATTAAAATAAAAAGACTCAAATAATCTTATTTTGACCATTTCTAGCTGACCCATTCCAATCTTTGTTTTTATTTCTACAATTGGTTTTCTATTTCCTGATCAAATAATTGTTCGTTATTTGTGTAATTTCATTCGCCTTCTAAGTAAAATTTATTACACGTGTTTATTTCCCTTGTTCTTAAAACCCATTCTACTACTTTAAAAAAAGTACATTAGAAAGTAGTATGAAAATTGTAATCGCTTTTCTACTACTATTGTTCAGTTATCCTCAAATGGTTTTTTTTATTTTTTTATGTTTCCTTTGGTTCTGCTTAGGGTATCTCCAACCTTAAGCACTACTTTTTATACCAAATGATGTAAACATCAATATGGTGGAAATCAACTCTAACTCATTATACTATTTTTTCCACCAAAAAAAAATATTCCTTTTATATTCCTTCTCTCTTCTATATTTATATTATTTAATTTCAATTTTATTTTTTATTTCATAAAATAATTCCTTTCTTACATAACCACTTCATATAAAATTATTCCATACCGTAATTTTTAAATAATATAAAATGTAAGAAAATATTATACATTATACATAGTAATGGATAATTCAAATAAAAATAAAATCAAGTATAAAATATAATCACATAAATATTACATTATGGTAAATTTTATTTTAATTTCTACATAAAAATGGTAAATCCGGAATAGACCTACTAGAGTACTAAATTATTGTTATAATTTTCTAAATTATTATGTTATTTAATATATTTCTAATTTAATCTATGTCAATTGCTAATTTATTAAATATTTATTTTTACATTATTAATGAACATTTTGTTATTTATTAACAATATATTATATTTTATACTTGTACTTTTTATTTTTGTGATGGTTATTTTTTTTACAATTATAACTTATAATAAAATTAACTTACAATTTTTATATAAAAATAATATATATGAAAATTAATTTATAAAAATTATACACCAAAATTAATATGTAAAATTAATATTATAAAGATATTACATAAAAAAATAATTAGATATATTAGGGACCTAAATAAAAAAAAGCAAAAATTTATAATATGTTAAATTAAAAATATTATATTATAAAATAAAATAAAATATTGATAAATAGTAATAGTGTTGATGAATAGTGTTACACCAAATTTAGTGTAATATTATTCACACACCAAAATGGTGTTGGAATTGAGCACCAAAATACTAAATATTACACCAAAATGGTGTTGGAATTGAGCACCAAAATACTAAATATTACACCAAAATAGGATTTTGTATAATATTTAGTGTAAGGTATGAGATGGTCTTAAGCAACAAATATTTTTTGTCACAAAATACTTGTTAGATACGTTTGGTAGATCAGAAGTTCACAGTAAGAATAGTGTAGAGTAGACGTTGAGTCCACAACTTGTACTGTATAAAATATTATAGAATTCCAAAGTACCCCGATTTCTTTTCATTTTAATCTACTTTTTTTTTTTTGAAAAATTATTTTTCCTTTCTTAAAATTTCTTTCGCTCTATTCTTTTCTTCCATCTTTTCGTTGCTCCACATGGAATGGGGCAAAATTACCTTTTCCCTTCTACTTCTGTTTTATGCCTCATTCACTAAAATGACTTCTTTTTTTTGGTTGGCCTTTTTGTTAATTTTTAATAATTGAACTAATAGTATTACATCGAGACCTCAATCACCTTTATGTTCACTTACAACAACCATGTCCACCCCACTAACCACCACCATAGCCATGTAATTCCTTCAATCGCTTTTCGCGAATTCTCTAAGCAAAAACGTTTTTGCCAATGTCATCAAGATACATTAGCATGCACTAATTTTATATTGCAAAGAAGAAATTTGTAATATTAGAACATTATCGAAAAAAGGGTGAAAATAAAATTGTGAAATAAATTAGAAAAGGCCTAAGTGATAAACTCAAAAGCTTATGTTCCAATGTTCTTTACCTTTAAAAAAAAACTAGAAATAATTTTATTTTGTTAAATGTCACGACCCAAAATTCATTAAAGATCGTGATGGTATCAGACACCAATGTCAGCTAGTCAACACTAAATAGTTAATTAAATTCACATTTTTATATTTTTGAGATCATAAATTTCCTTCAACTTAACTAGTAAAAGATAAACTTTATAGAATAATAATAATATTTTTCAATTTCATTATTGAATATCACATCATCGTCCCAGTGCCCGGTGTCATAAGTACATGAGCATTTATTAGGAATTAAAATAAAATACAATAACTGCGCGGAATATAAATTTGGATTAAAAAAAAACACAAGTACTCTGAAAGAGACTCTGCTGGCTACGGATCGTCTCATAAGATGCAGCTCATCTAAGTCCCATATCAATCACGCCGTTGTGCCCACAAGGCCACTAGACGTACATGTGCCTGTACAACAAAATATACAGCAAGTGTAGTATGAGTACGAAAATAACGTGTATCCAGTAAGTATTCAGTCTAATCTCGAAGATGTAGTGACAAGGGGTCGACTTCGATACTTACTAGTGGGCCAGTAATATCACGTACAATAAAGAAATGAATAAATATAAAACATAGTAAATATATGAAACAAATAAGTATAAAATATGTGGTACAATTCCCCTCTTTACAATTTACTCAAGCTCTCAACTAGCAAGTTCCCTCCGTAACCAGAGCATATATATATAGATATATTGGATTTCATCAAAGAGGTTGTCATAATTCAAATCAGGGAAAAACCCTCAGATACACTAGCTTCTTGCCAAATATTACGCACGATTCCATGAGGATATTATATATTGGAAATCTGAGGCGTATGGCCCGATCCAATATAAAAGTAAAATGTGCACTGTCGAGGGTCGAACGGCGCGAACCATAGATGCATCTATTAAACTACCGAGGAGATCGGCCCGCTTTCATGAGAGTAGTAGAAGCAGTTACTCAGCTCGCGGATCATACTTGCGACGCGGTCAAATATAAGTTTAAGGAATTACCCGCTCGCGAATCATACTTGCGACGCGATCAAATATAAATTTAAGGAATTACCCCACTCGCGGATTCATACTTACGATGCGGTTACACGTAGATTTCTTAAGATATTATTTACTATTCTTCCATTCTTTACAAAATACGAAGTTCGAATGAAAATTTTTAAGATCCCAAATTCTTCCTCAATTTAAACTCCTCTCAAAATATTTAATAAGAATACTCAATCTCGCTCCTTCTCAAGGCAAACAATAATCATAAATCAATAACAGTATCAACGAGGCATGATATAAGCCTAAAACTATCCGGACATAGGCATAGTTAGTAGTTACGTACAGACTCTCATCACCTCGTGCGTACGTAGTCCTCACAAATAGAAGCACATAATAATTTAGTTCACCTATGGGGTTAATTCCCTCTTACAATTTTAGAAAGAAGACTTACCTCGCTCCGAAGTTCCATAACCGGCTCCAACATCGCTCTAACACCTCAAATCGGTATCCATCGCTCCAAAACTAGTCAAGCAATGTGCAAAACAATAAAAATACTCTAATACTCATAATAAATCAATTTGTAACAACTCCCAACTCCGCTCGAAAAGTCAATAGAGTCAACCTTCGGGCCCACGTGCCCGTATTCCAAAAATTATTGAAACAAATATTACCCATAACTCATATGGTCTATATCCATAAATTCATCCAATTTCATCCATGAATCAACCCTCGATCAAGGACTTACCATTTTTTAACTTTTGGGCTCAAAATCCTCAATTTTTACAATTCAACTACGGATAAAAATAGAAACCAACAGAAATAATTATGTAGAAACATCAAAATAAAGATCATATATTTACCCCCCTTATTGATATGAGAACAACTCCGCAAAAATTACCTCAAACGGAGCTCTAGAACTCAAGATATGCCCAAAATACTAAAATTCTCGGTTTAAAACACTGTCTAGGCAATTTTTCTTCATCGTCTTCGCGGTAGGCCTTCGGGTTCGAGAAGTGAAATTTTTGTATTGACCAGTCAACCCAGAAATCCTTCTTCTCATTTGTGGATCCTCTCTCGCGTTCGCGAAGAACAAATCACGTATATGGCCAAAGCCATCTCCAACGTGCAAATGTCTAAGGCCACCGTCGTCGATAAGTTGACCCAACTCGACTACCACAAACGAAGTAACTCGACGATAGTCGAAGTCACATATATGGCCAAAGCCATATCCAACGTGCAAATAGCTAAGGCCACCGTCATCGATAAGTTGACCCTGCTCGATTACGACAAACGAGTAACTCGACGACAGTCAAAGTTACATACATGGCTAAGGCCATCGACGATATTACGGCTAAGGTCGCCATCGTCAACGATTGCCAATCATGTTCGATTGCGACGCAAGGCACATAACGTAGCAGATGAAGCAACGCCCCTATTAACTAAAACTGCCACTATTTGGCATCGAAGCCGCCTCCCATCGATGGATAACACAAGCAACATTCGAGAAGCACACTTAGAACCTTACAAACAAGCGAACATCCACTCTGCGGAAACGAGATACCAAAAATAAAAGAGTACGACTCGGGAAAAGAGTATTAGCAAAAGTATAACTTCCATTATCATCAAAAAATACATATACAAAAGGACCCATTTACATCTCCAAACACAGCGGAACAAAATAAATACAATTCCTAAGGAGGTTCGCCACTCCGTGCACCGCCCCCCGCCGGTCCGCCATCTCGCCCACTGCCGCCCCCGGCCTGATAAGTTGCAGAAATCCAAGACCCAAAACTTAAACGGTTAACATATTCGAAATTATAGCCCGCCCGGTCTGGGGAATCAGAGCTATACCCGCAGGCCTCATGGGCGACCTGAGCTATACGCCGGTGATCCTGAACCTCTGCCTCAGTAGCTCGGCCCCCAGCTAAGAGCTCCTCAAAAACGACCAGTTTGGCTTCAGCGTACACCCACATCTCCCACGCCTCGCCATGCGCATCCTCATCAGACCTGGGCGCAACTATATACTTAAGGGCCTCGACCTCAGCCGCCTTGGCATCGAGCTCGGCGGTCGGGGCAGCGACCTTGGCTCGCAAATCAGCGGCTTCCGCCGCTACCCCACGGCCGACCTCCAGCTCCTCTTCCTTTGACTGGAGAAGAGTCTCCAGTTTAATATTCCGAGCCAAAGCGACCATCAGCTAGTCATCAACTTGCTCCAGCTCGTCCACCCTTCGCTTCAGCTGGGCCTCTGACTGCTCCAAACCCTCGCTGAAAACCCTTTCGGGTCCTGCTTGAGTAGGTCCGCCAGCGCTTGATGTTTGACACGGCACCGCCGGTACTTCTTCACCACCTTGTTAAAAGTGGCGGCCTTCCTTTGTGCTCGCCGCCCCTCTCTACCTTTAAGATGAGGGTCTAAAGAAGAGAAAAAAGAGAAAAAGCAAGTCAGTATGCATCAAAGTATAATTTATGATATGTGAAGAAAATCAAAATATACCTGCAAGGCCGCGCCTGCAACCCTCCGGGATAATTCCTTGTTGCTAACACCTTTTAACGTTTCACGCTCAATGCCCGCACATAATAGGGTCATATCCGAGGCGTCCTACTCACAGTGTTGCAACAGGTTATACCCACTTGGGATTAGAATTCGGCGATTAGATCTACCCGCCATCATCCCCACGCGGGCCGAACCTCCCGTATCTGCATCTGCATCTGCGGGGACGACCTCAGGGTCTGCCCTCTCTCCATTGCCCGTTTCTTCAGCGGCAGCCGATGAACCACTCTTAGGAATGCGTGCTAGGGTGGCATCAGGAACTGCCCTCCCTTGGGGGGCCGACCTCCCAGAACGGATGGCATCGACCATAAAAACTAGCCTTGATTTCCGACGAGGCTCGCTCACCCTCTTTTCTGCTGTGGCTATTCCCTTGCCAGTCATCAACGGCGTCTTTTCCTTTCTGGCAGCTCCTCACCATCGGAAGTCTCCTCCACAGGCCGTGGGGATGGCAGTGAGGGAGTCGCTTCACTTATGGACGCCGCCACAGGCGCAACCTCAGGTTGAGGAGCCTCCGGAGCGCCATCACTGGGCGAGCCACAAGATATATATCCATCTTTGGAGTTAGCCTCCGCCCCAGGCGGGGTAACGACGCTCTTCTTCTTCTTCCTAGGAGCGTTCCTACCTGCCAACACGAATAAGTCAGGTAACAAGACCTAAGGAAACCTCCAAACCATAGCCTAAGAGTTACCTGGAGGGCCGTATTGTTCAAAAAATACAGCCCATGTGCGACATTCCTCCGCATACGGGATTATTCTCTCCACCCACGACCTAATATCTTCAACGAACCGAGGTGGAGAAGCCCTCGCTGCAAGAAAAAAAGAGGAAAAATCAAAGAAATCACAATGGTCGTATGGTTAAAATCGCAAGCAGCCCTGAATTCTATGAGTAAAAGCACTTACGTTTTGGGTTCCAACTTTCTGGGAATCCTTCGAGATTCGATACCAGGTGCTCCGTCCTGATGTAGAAGTACTTAAGCCAAAAACGGCGATTAGTCTTGTCGTCGACTTTAACGACCAAGCCTCTTGTGCCACGGCTTTTTAGCTGTAGCATGGTACCTCTCAGGTAACCAACGCTGAACAACTGTAAAAGGTGGTGGACCGAGACGCTGCATTCAGCCCTTGCCACATAGGTAGTCATAATACGGCACACCTTCAAGGTATAAGGAGTGAGCTGAGCCGGGCACACATTGTAAAAATGGCAAAGCTCCTCCATTAGGGGGTAGATTGGAAGATTTTAACCAATCAAGAGCGGATATTCGTAGAACGTACAGTACCCAGGCCGGTGCACATTGGCATAGTCCGTCCCGACCGGCACCATTTCCACGTGGTCCGAAATGTGGTACGTCTCTCGAAGATCATCTAAGTGATATTGCAATAACTCACTGTGTTCCCACGGAAGGGCAGGGCTCTTAGTCGGGAAATCCCTGCGAATATGCATCTCCTTCAGGAGGATGTTGTCTATACTAAGAGGGACAAGGGCCTTCTCCGCTTTTTCCCCTTCACCGCCGGAAGATGGCGAAACCTTAGATGGGGCATTATCTTTGGCCTTTTTACTACTCTGTCCACGTTTAGTCATGGTATTTTCTATAAAGAAGCAAGGCTCTAATGATAAGAAGTGTGGTTTCAAAAGAAACGGAAAAGTCTCACACAAAATAGCGGTTGTTATAAAGAAAGATGAAAAAGGAAGTAGAAGAAGTTCAAAGGTTCGAAAGATAAAACAGATCGAACCTCCCCTCAATTTATAGGGCTAGGATGCACGGAAATCGAAGGGGCATGATTCAAAACGGGCACAGGAAATCAAAACATCACGTTATCCCCTGAACCGCCTCGGGAGCAAGTATAATCATGATGCATGCGGGAGATGACGTTATTTCGAAAAGGGAGCTGTCACACCTCCTTTTTCACCTACACCCGTAAGGGCGTAAAGGAGTTTTTCCACTTAAAGGACAATCGAAACGGGATTTGTTTATTAAAAACTAGAGTAGCCAGTTGGGAGATTTATGGTGTCCCAAGTCACCGGTTGAATCCCGAATCGAGGAAATTATTGACTCTGTTTAACAATCTGCGATCCAGAAATCCGAGTAAGGAATTCTGTTAACCCGGGAGAAGGTGTTAGGCATTCCCGGATTCCGTGGTTCTAGTCATATTTGGCTTATTTATTTGATTTTAATACATGTTTTAATCTATATGCTTTTAACTTTGAATTGCTTTTATTATTATTATTATTTTAAGAGAATTGCAACGTCGTGAAAATATGTCTCGAATCGCATCACATAAATGCACCCGCAATTTTCGACACATTTCGACTTCGTTGAGATTTGGATTTGGGTCACATAAATGTGCACCCGTATTTAGGAAAGTAATATCATTAAGGGCGCACCTACAAAGTCTAGTGCGTTATTATCTTTGGGGAAGACCGTGAAATTCGCTAAACAGCCGATCACGAATTCTAAGTATTTTTAATTAAGCAATGAATAAGGGCCCCACAATTTGTATTTTTATTTGGCGAGGCTCGTCTCATCATTTTATTTAAAGGACAATCCTAAAGCGATTATGGTTTTTCTACTTATCTCGTCTCTAAAGAAATAAAGAAAAGGGGCCCTAATTAGTTTGCATCACAGCCCAAAGCTTATGTGAAAAGCTACTTTAAAATGTGGGCATACGGGAACACTTAACAGACCCAATACGTGAGATTGTTGGGCCCTTGAAAGAAGGCCCAATTCACACCCTCATAGCCGCAGACCAACAAATCCAAGTTCGAACCTGGACAGAAGCAAACACATCACTCACTGAATCTGAGCAGCCCAGTCAGTCCTAAACGAATCAGCTAATTTCTGTGCAATTTTACAATGTACTCTAACTCAAGTAATAAAATCAATTTGTGTTTATCACTGATTTACTTTATATCCTTATTTCAACAATTCAAAATACAGGTGACAACTTATCCTATTTATCTATCCATCAGTAGGCTCCTAAATGTTATCAGGGGTAAAGTCAAATTGAAAACAATAGTAGTAACATTAATATGATTAAATCGATACTCCAGTAGAATTGATTCAATGGCTTTGGAAACTACACACCTTAGCTAAACGAAGGACAAGCATGAATTAGGACAGTAATTAACTTCAAATTCCATGTCCTGTTACTTATTAGTTTATGTTTCAAATCACTCATTTACTCTTAACTTTCTGCCTTCAAATTCACGTACAGTAACTTCAACTCACAGGTGCTATTCCATTAATTCAACAGGAAACTAGTTACTACTGATACTCAACAAAATCCATAAGCATCTCTTAGATACACAAACATGTAATTAATAATTCAACCAAGCCAATTTATATTTAATAGTCTATCAATCAATACAATCCCAAATAAACATGAATATTTAAAGCTACAACAACTCTTAACGAATTCAATTGAACAGATAGCAATTCTCGTTCGTTGAGTTTCCAAATCACTCATACATTTGAACCAAGTTCCCACATCATTAGAGACAAAGAGTGTGTACCTGAAATTGAGTTACAATGAAGAAGCAGAGATCAGCAGCAATAACGTTATTCAGCAGCAGTTCAAAATCAAGCTCAAAATCCAGGAGCGTTTTGAAAACCAAGCATGATCAATAGAATAGTCCAAACAATGCCAAGTACTCAGGAATGACCCAGGAAATCAATATACCCAAACAATTAACCCACGGTTGACTCCAATTAACCAACACTAATTCCCAAATGATTCCAAATACTTTCAGACTCGAACATTTAACAGGAACAGAGAATTCAAACTATTTTTGGTTTTGAAATGAACTAGAAGATTGAACTAAAGCTGGAATCTAGAAAATAACCTAAAGAAGGCAACGAAACGGTGTTGTTTTTTTGGATTTTTTCTTGTATTTTCTGTTTGTTTTTGGTTTTTTTAATGCCGAATTTCAAAACTAGATCTGAAACTAAGGAGAGCTTTTTGGGGGGAATTTTTGAGCTGAAAAACTTCTTAGTGAAGGCATGGGAATGCCTCTTATATAGGCATGAGTGAGGGAAACTTCAGATTTTCTCTTTTCTTATTAATCCTTACTTATTTAGCTTTTAGACCCCTTATTTTTTCCCCCTAAGTTTGCTGAAATATTCACTAAAATCCTATTCTAGAAGGGTCTAAACTATTCTAGTGTGATCTACCATGCTCTACCCAATACCAAATACCTAAACTACCCTTTAATGCCTCTAAAATTACTTAAACCAACCCCTACCTATGGTTATCTAGTTAACAAACTTCAATAATTCAAACACACAGCAAGGGGATCAACTACTGATGAACTAAACTATATTAATCAAAGAATTGAAACCAGATTAATCACCGACTGAACTTAATCAGAATTAATAACATTCAAACGATTATTAACTAAATCAAATTATAATTGAGATCTAAATTTAAAAGACATTATTCAAAAAGCAAAATTGAAACAAACCCAACGAATAACTAATCAACACCTAAACTAACATGAATCAATCAAATAAGGATCCAAATGAAATAGAATTGAAAAAGAGTTATTAATTTTAGACTGACGATTATCACCAAACAACATTAAGAAGATACATAGTCATGGAAGGTCAGTGAACATTAAGGAAAAAGAAAGATAAAAAGAAACTAAGCTCGAAAACTCACTGACTCACTTCGGGACTCCGGTCAGTCAACATTTTTCAATTCACCCACTTCTGGTGACATTTGGGCTCTATTGATGATGAAATCCTTATGAGGGAAGCCCGAGGACCCTATGGTATCATTTTGGGTCAAGTTGGTGCGACTAGGGTTTTGACCGGAAAAACTTAAACCGATATTCGAACAGTTCCGGCCATATTTGAGGGTCAAAACCTTGGGGGTTCGATAGAGGATGACGAGGCGGTCCTGTGGTGTAAGTTTGGTGTCATTTGGAGGAAGTGGCGTCATGGCCGGAGATATTTCAAACGGATATTCAAGGCCTTAGGACAAGATTCGAGGGAAGCCATTGACGGATTTGAAAAGAGGATGAGAAGGGGAACAAAGGGTGTTAATTTGGGGCTCGTTGGTGGTGGAGCCGCCTTCGCCGGCGGTGGAATTTTGGGGCGGCTTCGATTAGGGTTTCCGTAAGGGGAGGGTTTGAAAGAGACGAGATGGGGGTAGGGGGGCTGTTCCAAACCATTTATATTAATTGGCCCTCAGTTCTCAACTGTTGGATCAAAGATCCTCGACAGCTGAGATTAAAACCTGATGAAACGACGTCGTTTAGGGGGAAGGGTCTTTGGACCGAGTACTTGGGACGGGTATGGTCTTCCTGGGCGGGTATTTTTATTTGGGCTAAGCCACCTGAGCCCAAATCAGGTCTTTTCTTCTTTGTTTTCTCTTTTTCGTTTTGTTTTCTTTTTCTCTTTTTCTTATTTAGTATTGTATTTCAATTTGTACTTTTGTATTTGTTCTGATTTTATAAAAAATGCAAAATTTAAAATAAAGACCTAGTTTATTTCCAACACTAAGCTAATTAATTCCTAAAAATTGATTAAGTCCTATTTAAAGTAAACTCAAGACAAATTCAATAATTAACAATTAAAAATGCAAAAATAGACTATTTTGTTATTTTCATTATATTTTGTTCTAAAAATAACTTAAACCCTAATTAATCCTAAAATGTAAAATTAAATCCTAAATGCAAATGCCAAATGTATTTTTTATATTTTTCATATGAATTAAAATTCACAAATAAATGCAAACAATTAACACAAAATAGCACAAAAATTCACAAAATTGCAAAATAGTGAAAGAAATTATTTTGTTTGAATTTTTGGGAATAATTCACTTACGGCAAAAATCACGTGCTCACAACTACCCCTCTTTGCCCGGAAACACGAAGAGTTTTCGTGTAAAGATAAGTGAGCGGAAACGAGCGATTTTTGCCCGTTTGTATATTCCTTGTGAAGCATTTTTGAAAGAGTTGATCGCACCTTGCTTCAGAGGTTGCCTACATATTCTGGGCTAAATAGGAATCAGGTTAGTGTAGTTCGGGAGTGTCTGGTAGATGGGACTACCAGGAGCTGTGATTTCACTGTGATTGTTGCTGCTACTGCTTGCTGACCTCCCTTATTACACCATGTCCAAATAAAAAGAAGCTAGCCTAAGCTATGATCTATGAATTACAAAAATAGTCCTATCTATGTCTTCAAACTTGCTCTTGTGTTGCCTTGAACTTGTATTTTTCCACTGGACTTCTTGTGTTGTTGCCTTGCATTGTGATCGGGGATGTTTTGCCATTCCTCAGAGTGATGCTTGACTGCTACAATTTGAAATATGTGCCTATATTCTCCAGGCGGGCTCCTGATTGCTGACGCTTGAAAATTATTCCCTTGTTCTCCAGGTGGGCTCCTGACTGCAACAAAATAGACAAACAAAGAAAATTTCCTGCCCCAGTTTGGTGACTGGGCACATCATGTTATCCAATATCAAAATTAAAAGCTAAAATTTGAATTGTGCTTCCCTTATTTTCCAGGTGGGCGCCTGACTGCTGAAGCTTGAAAAGTATTCCCTTCTTCTCCAGGTGGGCGCCTGATTTCTGAATTTGAAAAGCATTCCCTTGTTCTCCAGGTGGGCTCCTGCTTGCAATGCTTGAAAAGTATTCCCTTGTTCTCCAGGTGGGCTCCTGAATGCAACAAAATAGACAAACAAAGAAAATTTTCTGCCCCAGTTTGGTGACTGGGCACATCATGTTATCTAATATCAAAAATTAAAAGCTAAAATTTGAATTGTACTTCCCTTGTTTTCCAGGTGG
>MU743154.1:37451-56045 GCA_026770625.1 Nicotiana glauca
ACTCCTGTAAAATTTGCGGGAGACTGGAGCACCAGTGCTCCAAACTCCAGTATATTATACTGGACAATTATACTTGCTGGAACTCCCGTAAAATTTGCGGGAGTTCCAGCATAATTATGCTAAAACTCTCGTAAAATTTGCGGGAGTTCCAGTATAGTTATCCTGGAACTCCCGTAAAATTTACACTTATGCTGGAACTCCCGTAAAATTTGCGGGCATATTTTTTCGGATTTTAAATAGTATTTTCTCTCAGATTTAAAGTGGCTAAATTTCGATGACTTTTGAAACTTGGCTATTTTTCAATGACCAGTGATAAATCTGGCTATTTTTAAATTTCTCCCAAAAATTTCTTTACGCAAAGATCCCAAGTATATTGGGCCACTCTAGTTAGGTAAATGAAGAGGCCCAAACTAAAGAGTTATCAAGCCCAAACCTATTTTACTTCAAAAACCCTAACCACACTCTTTCGCCTCTCACACTCCCATTTTCAGCTCTCAATCAAGGCAAAATGCAGAAGCTAGAAGCAACGGCGGAATCAGTACAATGCTTCGGGAGGAAGAAGACAGCAGTGGCGGTGACCCACTGCAAGCGCGGACGCGGTCTGATCAAGATCAACGGTGTCCCTATCGAGTTGGTCCAGCCCGAAATCCTTCGCTACAAGGCCTTTGAACCAATCCTTCTCTTGGGCCGTCACCGTTTCGCTGGTGTCGACATGCGTATCCGCGTCAAAGGCGGTGGTCACACTTCTCAGATCTACGCTATCCGCCAGTCCATTGCTAAAGCTCTGGTTGCTTTTTACCAGAAGTACGTTGATGAGCAGTCGAAGAAGGAAATTAAGGATATTTTGGTCAGGTACGATAGGACTTTGCTTGTTGCTGATCCTAGGCGCTGCGAGCCTAAGAAATTTGGAGGTCGTGGTGCTCGTGCTAGGTTCCAGAAATCCTACCGTTAATTTGATTTTCAAGCTTCAGTACTTTGATGCTTACCTCCTTTACGGTAATATTAAATTAATGTTTTGGATTAGTACTTTTTGTGTTGTTTAAAGACAGCTTTTGTTGGGAGGTTACTGATTAATTTTGCATGTTTGAGTTAAGGCTTTACTGTTTTTGCTGAATATCTTACACTGCTTCTTATGATATCGTTAGTTGCGATTGCCTTATTAGCTCGGTGGATATCTTGTGATACAAGATTAATTGTTTAATTAGGATGGGTCTGCCTTTGCAAAGCCTATGAAGCTTGTCATCCAGATTTTGGGCAAGGCAAGCTGTACAAAATTGAAAGTTAAATGTTCAAGCTACCAAGCTTGATCTCATTATTCATTTGACACTTTATATTTGGGTTCGATCTATTCAGATTCGTGTCTATTGATTACGTGTTTGACAGAAAAGAGATAAAATACAAAGTGCCTGATTTTTAGATGCAGTGAGACACAACAACCAAAAAGAAAAAATGCAATGAGAAACTGTCCCTTTCTTTTTCTTCTCTTTGAATGAATTCAGTTGCGGTAGTTGGAAGATTGAGTCGGGATTTGTGAGCGAAGCAAATATAATTTGAATGAATTTTAGTGGTGATGATGGATGGGAAAGACTAAAGATTGCGTTGGGGTTTGAGAGGGGAAATAGGGCGAAGGGTACATATTTTGAGAGATGTAGGAGGTGTAAGTTCTTAGACGGGTATTTGCTTATTCTTTTTAGCAATGTGCTAGCTAAAGGGTATCTGGATTGTTGCGAGTCCCATTGAATGAGAGCGGTTCACTCTGTCTTTCCTTTATGATTTTCAAATTATAAAACAAATTTTATGAGTTAAGACATTAACCATACTTTCAATTTTGAAAAATTATCAAAAACTATTGTTCCCATCTCTTGAGATTGGATCTATGGAGGAAATTATGACCAGAAATATGAAGTCGAGTTAAAGGAAATGAATGGTGATGGGGATGCGAGGATAAGGGAAGAGGAATGATTGTGTATTGAAAGCACACATGGATACTAAAATTACGTTAGTGGCGAAGAGTATAAGAGAATGATTTTGAAGAAATCACAAAAATGTTGCAAACCTACATCGATAGACATGAAGTTATGTGCCTTAATTACACCCGTAGAATTGGATCGGTTGAAGTAAAGGATGTAATGGAAAATGTGAGGGTAGAAAAGTTTAGGAACTAGATGGTCTTCCTTTAGAGGTTTGAGAGTGCCATGGAGATGTTAGAAAAGCATGGGAAGTCGAGTTATATATTATTATAAATGCTACAAAAGTAAAAGTAGGATTGAACGCATACATGTTCCTAGATTATTATTGAGAAACATTTGGAACAAACATTACATCAAAAGCATCAGTTTGTGCCTTGTCACTGTATGCTGATTCATGGGACCAATCTAAGTAAAATATACTGATGGATAGGTAAAGAGGTATAAGCTTAGCAAGCTTATCTATTTCAGAACTGACATAAGCATCATAACCCGCTGCCCGGTAGTAGTCATATACATTGATACATCAATTCTTAAAATGATACAACTGCCAAAATTCAATGAAGTTTCTCTTTCAGGTTGACTGGTATCATAACATTATCGACTGTATGCCATGATACATTAGCAAATAACCTGTGACCCCTTATGTATTCGCCTACAACATCTTCTTCCTTGGCTACACTTGAATCATTACTTGTATCAACTTGTCGAAAATTTCAGCAATCCTTTTCTTGAATATACAGTCGTCAATGTTGTATTTGAATGTGTTACTTTGGTCATACTTGCCTTTCTTCCTCAAGTAGTAAAATATGACATCAATTGATGCCAAACTATTTATATTACAGCATATTGATGTCATATTTTACTACTTGAGGAAGAAAGTCAAGCATGACCACAGTAACATATTCAAAAATACACCACTTTTGATCTTATATTCAAGATACGAATTGCTGAAATTTGTGACAAGTATGCTGATACAAGGAAGAAGATGTGTGCGAACACACAAGGAGCTACGTGTTGTTAGCTAATGTATCATGGCATATAATGTTCTGATACCAATTAATCTGAAAGAGAAACTTCATTGGATTTTGGCAATCGTATCATTTAAGGACAGATGTATATAACTCCTTCGGAGTAGCGGGTCATGCTTATGTCAGTTCTGAGATAGATAAGCTTATACCTCTATACTTGTCCGTTAGTGGTTTTTATAGAACAAACAAGGTATAGATTGGATACGGGAACCAGCATACAGTCGAGGCACAAATTGATGTAATGTTTGTTCCAAATGTGCCTCAACAACAATCTGGGAGCATGTATGCAATCAAATTTTTTTTTTTGTAGCATTTATAATAAAATAAAGGAAGATCGGAGATGTGCAAAGAAATCCTTCTGTATGTGCTTGATGGAAAACAATTTTAAATATGTAGAGTAACATCTTATACATGATTGAGATATCACAAGTTTAAGGCACAAAATAACACCCATTAATCATGCGTTTATCTCAAGGATCCGCCGCAAGTTTGTATTAGTATGCGTTATAGTATGTGTAATTCGATTTCATGTTTAATGCTAATTTCAAGTAATATTATATTAATCGACGAATCAACCTAATGTTTAAACTAGAAAGAACCCTATAAGAAACTCGAAAAACACAATCTTACTTTAGTTTAACAGTTGTGTGAAGAATTTCGGTATGCGAGTCACATATAGTCCAGATATCTACGCTTAGTTTATAGGAAAATGATATGATAAATCTGAAATGAAGAAATGCTATGAGATATTAGACAACTGCAAGTCATAGAAAATCACTATTAAGACCAATAATGTTACACGGCAGTGATAATTGGAACACAGGAAAAAGGCTTCTAAATACGCGATTACATTGGCAATTTGATGATTGAAGGTGTCAAAGTAACAATTTCGAAAAATAACTTTTTTTTTTAACTTCACCTGTCTTGCCTACAACCCGAACGCTCAAGCGAGAGAAGTGTATTTCCGCAGGCATAACATCACAAAGAGGGTAGATCCAAAAAAAAATAGACTTAGAACAAATGCAGTTAATATAACGCAATAGAAGCAAATTGATCTGTATAACCAATGCCACCTAGCTAAACCAAAACCAAGATATCGACATAGAAGTGTGCGTAAGACGATGAAAAAAAAAAATCGAACTGAGTTCAGATATACTGGAGTGGGGCGAAATGGATCGACACGTAGCTTATTGATTCATCGATCTAAATGTTCAATTAAACTAAACATAAAGTAACAATAAGAACTGAAAGCATCTTTCACGTCTCTGTAATATAAGTAAGAGCTGAAATTCCAATACCAATGTCGCCCATTTGATGTAAACATCAAATGAATTCGAGGTTTTTTCCTCTTCCAAAAAAAAGAGGGGGTTTAAAGGCTTTAACTCCCCTCATTAAGAACTTCACGAAAAATGATAGCCAAATACAAAGATAACTTCATAAAGAAATTTTTTTTCTTGAAAATTACGTTACCCCTTACCAATGATATCCTATATTCTAGTTTTGGTTACAACTCGAACACACATGAATACAATGACATTTATTTCTTGAGGCTGTTTTCCCGCGTACGATTACTCAGACCCAACAGATAATTTCAAAATGGCCTTAGCAATGATGAGCCTTGTCAATAAAACAAAATGGCACCATCAAAATTTGTACGACTTTGGGCAGTGAACAATACATAATTTTCGTCAACTTTCTTCTCGTGGTATAATCTGACGATGTGAAGTTGAAACACACACTAACAAAATGGCAGATACGTGCATGTGATAACCAGGAAGGAAAAGAGAGAAGAGAACATGTTCTATGCAGGAGATAGAAATGGCTTCGTAGAGCTTGTTCCTTCCATCCCGAGGTCCAAGGGCCGTAAACATGGAGGAGAATAAGCATCTAGAGCCTTCCGGATATTTTCCTCCATCAACCCATCCTTCTTGTCAAGTTCATCATTTTTCTTCGCATCCTGATGACAAATACCATTAACATCAGTCGAAAATCAAATAAACTCACAAGATATAACTTTTCCCAGCAACAAAGCAAGAGTTGCCCTTTGGATCAACAATTCTAGCACCCTAAAGTGCCGGTTAAATTTTACTAGTTGATGGAGTGCATAAGACTTTGTACAAGGCCTTGGCAATTATAAGCATACGAAGAGCAACAACATCGAGTCAGTCACTATCCAAGCGACTCCTAGTCACATTCACCAGAGTGACATCCAACATTACAACCTTAGATGAATATAAGTGCATCTCCTTTTAGATAAGATTATCTAGCTTAGCCTTAGATGAATATGATTGGATCTCCTTTTAGATAAGATTATCCTTTTCATTCCTAGTTAAGCTTATCATGCAATATTAATAGGACAGATTATCATTTACACACCCCTAGTGTTTGCCCCAGTTGATTTTACCTCGTTATGCAATTTTTCGCTTAATCTATACAATCCAACTTGTTCCAAAATAAATAATGGCAAAAGAGGAAAATGCTGGAGATTTGAGCCTAGCTCTGTGTTAGCACATCGGGGAACACCTAGTGCTCCAAAACAGTCAGACATACTTGGCTCAATTTTGAGGGTCAAGGGATATTTCTACTTCAAATAACAAATCTTTCTTTTCAAAAAGGAAGCCCTCAAGGCTTTCTGGCAGATCGATTCAATGGAACATGTTTTCTTCAGACATCATCTTTCTATGTATTTTACCTTCTTTTGACGATTATATGATTTATTAGAAGAATTAAGCTCGAAGGAACATGTAGAAACTTTGAAAAATAAATATCATTCACATTGATCCAGGGGTTTGTACGATTCGACCACTTAAAAGAGCTCTTATTTATTCCAAGGAGAAGGGCTGAAAAATCTCAGCAAATAAAAAGAGAACCTCGGGTGTTAGAAAAATCATTTTTTTGGTCGTGATCCACATCCTTAACTATATAACCTTTCCACAAATTCCAAGTGAGAGAGAGAGAGAGAGATGACATAAGATGCTAGAACGTATAGGTCACCACTGACCCATAAATTCAAACGAATGTACCTTGCGGTGTGTTCTTTATGCGACTTTGCACTGCTTCGCTGGAGTTCTACTTTGGGAGGGGGATGAGGGGATGGGGAAGGTCTGGAAGGTATCAATGAACAGAGTAGTTACCTGAATTGAGACTTGGTTGAAAGTTGGAAGAAATCGAATCTTGCAATACTCGTTAAAGAGAATAGTGACGACCAAGAGAGGGATAACGGAGAAGGAAGCTGAAGGCTTTGCTTTCAGTCCAAAAAGACCAATCATTGTGACTTGCATAAGTATGATTGCAACTATAATGTAGTGATGAATGTATGGCCAATATCGACCACATGTCTCGTATGTAGTTATATACACATTTTCAATCTGCATTGCAAAAAAAATCACACAATTCATATTCCTTCATATTTATTCTAAAAAAATTGAGCTCGCCTTCAATAAAGAAGCACCAAATAGAGTGTATCAATAATATATTTTATTATCAACAGGATACTTAACCCTGATGATAATAATGTAGTTTAAGGGGTGCAAAAGAAGATGAATGTAATAACAGCTTATATTAAACCACAGAGTGAAACTTGCTGCAATCCCCTTAACAGAAGAAAACTAGTCACTTAGGACTATAGCCATTTCTCGAAATGAAAAAGAATGAGAGAACCAAACAGCGAATATCAAGGGCTATAATAGCATCAATAAGAAAAAGGAAAAATAAAATTATTTCGAAGAGTTTCAAAAGAAACCAAAAATGGCTTATCAAAAGTAGTCTATTTATAAAAAAAATGAAAAAAGAACTTTCACAAGTATCCCCAAAACAACAAAAGGTTGAGCCGCTTCGTAATTTTATACGTATCAGTGCTGCAGATGTACTATAGCAGCTAAAGCAAAATGATCTCTCAAAAATCCAAGGCAAAAGTACATACGAGCACTTAAAACTTCATTAATATAAAATATTATTTCAAATGATTGTAGATTTACATCTCTGTGAATTCACCAACAGCTGTACAACAACATATTATCCAGACAGACCGGAATGTTCAAAAATTAAAAATCAAGAGATGACATTGGACAGAGGAAAATGGTATATAAGCTCATACTAATATTTTTGATAACAAGTATATAAAGTTCGTTGTTGGATGATTACTTTTCTTCTATCCTTTTTGGGTCAAGGCAATTTTTGACCAATTAAGGAAATTACTACTCAAAGCTATAAAGTACGTTGTTGGATGGTTACTTTTCTTCTGCCTTTCCTCCTCCTTTTTGGGTTAAGGCAATACCAATTAAGGAATTACTACTCAAAGCTCAGCGGCAGAGCCAGCCCTTCAGCTATGGGTTCGGTTGAACCCATTAACTTTGGTCCAAACCTTATATTTGTCTTAACAAATTCATTGAATATGCACAAATTATTAAGTTAGAACCCAGTAACTTACAAGAACTTTAATCCTGATTCTGCCTCTGTCAAAGCTAAGACAGGACGCACTATGATTACACAGGTGCAAAGTGATGCGGGTCAAGCTTAGAAGCAGATTGTTGTTAACACACAAATATTGCATGTAGAGAAACTTCACCTGGTTGATGAACACCGCATATCCAAGCAGGAAGTAGCCTACCAGAAACGGAAGAAGCAAAGGAGAGACCACCGCATAAACAATCCCAATCAGCATACACAGCGCAACAAAAGGGATAATTCTATAATAAGGTAGTGAATAAACATAAGGACGTTTCTTCTTTCCATGGTCCCACGTGTAAGATTTTAGAGTATCCCATAGGAGTAATCCTGGCTGAAGTATCTCTAAAGAGAATCCTGCCAGCCCATTTGTCAAGATGTACGTCACGAAAAAATCTGCCTGAAAGAACAAAAAGGAAATATGCAAATGCAAAGATTAATCATCTACATGTCAAGTCGAATATATTGACTATGATAGGCCCTATCAGTTCTTTATCAGACAAGCAATGTAAACATCAAAGTCTCCAGCTGAATGTTAGCAACTATCTGAAAACGTGCATGCACCAATCCCTCTTTTTCTAATCAAATATTCAGTATCCTAACACAGGAGCAAAATACATATTAAATGAAAAGAGCAAAGCTAACATGTTTTGCACCTGAGCAGAGACAGCACTAGCAAGACGGTTGGGAATATCCTTGGGATGAAAGAAAGATTCGCCAATTTGATCTAGTAAAGATCCTGACAACAAGCTTAAAAAGAATACATTCCCTACCAGGAAGTAGAACACCATGTTGCATGCATTTATATCCTTCTTACTCCGCGAGATATAACCAGCTAATCTTGCCAGTCCGATCATGGCAAATGGAACAATGTATATGCAACCATTAAGAATGGCACTAGGAAGATATCCTGTGATGATGGACCTCAACTTCGGTCTGCCACAATATTTGAAAAAGATTGAAGATCAGCAACCTACTACACCATTTTTCAACCAAAAAACAACTGTAAATAGGAGGATTCAGTAACCACCCCTTCTCCACCTCAAACCCCTCCCCACAAAGAGAAGAGATAAAAACCAAAAGGGGGAAAGAAACAATAATATATCTAATTTGAAAAGAAAGAGGAGAAGATAAACAATAAAGAATGAGCAACCTAAGGGCAAAGACAATCTTGTCCAGGACTCCATCATTGCGTCTTCTGATCCTCAGCCAATGTACAGAAGAACCTCAATGTGAATCGAGTTACTCTCTCGTCCCAAAAGAATGGTGTAATTACTGTTTGGAAAATCAAACAGTAACATTTTGAAATATTCTTAATAATAAAAGTTAGATTTATAGTACTTTTTATGTAGTTTTTAAATTTGCAAATTCTCCCTCAAAATTAATAGATGCCAAATTCACACTAAAAATCAGAAGGTTGAACCTCGTATTCTCATCTCCACCAGTCTTTTTGTGACACGGGGAGTACTTCGAATACTCACCGTACTGGGGAGTATGATATACTACAGCATGAAACATTTTATTTTGAGATATCAAAAGGCAGAAATAATAAAGAGATGAAGCCTGTACATTAAGTCCACAGCCATGGCAGGAGGAAACCATTTCTTCAGTCGATCATATTTGGCAATTCCCTGAACAGCTGTCACTGGTATCACGAAGAAGATGGTAAGAAGTGATGCTGCAACAATTATCACTATCCTGTAAAGTGGCAAATGACGATATTGAATTGCCAAATTTTGCCAGATCACATCTCTCGGTTCTGGAGCCACTTCAGTGATCCAGAGGAGTGGATTTGTGTGCTGTTGAGATTGGGCAGCTAGAACAGCGCCCCATCGTGAACTAAATGTAACAAATGCCACAGGCAACTCCTAAGAAATAAAAATATGGCCAAGTTAAACAAATTGTTCAACTGTTAAAAGATCATTACAGAATCATTCCATGACCAGTTATAAGATAACAGACAAAATCCTCATGCACTTTGTTAGATCTCCATACACAATCTCAATAGCATGCAAATGGATGACAACAGATAATATTTTCCTCACTCCTATTTAGATGGAAAATTCACCAAATGACCTAGACATATACCTCAATATGCCAGGATATCATGGTGGCTAACTCATATGAGGTCAAAATTGCAACTGAAAGACTGAAGCATTGCTAACATTTCCAGGCCCATCTTCACAAGTAGAGCCGTCAATATGGGCTTGGCCCGTTGGGCCGGCCTAGCTCAGCCCGTGACTTAGCAGGGGCAGGGCTGGGCTAGAACATTTGGAGCCCATTTGGCCCAAGTAAGCCTGTGGCCCGTGAGGCTTAACTGAGGCTGGGTTGGGCCGGCCCTTGGACCTAATAAAAATATGTATTTAAAATATATAAAGTAAAAATTTATAGGACAAAAAATAACAAGAAGAGTATCCCAAGCTTAAAGTTTATTAAGCTCATCATATTAAAAGATCAAAGTCTTGAAATATTAATTAGTCTTAAAATTTTAATTAATCTTAATATTTAACTAATTTATATTGCAAACGAATTGTAAATGTAGATAAAAGTGAAGATGTTAAAACAACCTTCTAACATGCGGATTCAAATGTGTTTGATGAGGATCATGTGTTGAATATTCCATAAGCGTCATGGACGTTCTCATGAATAGCTTGCATTGAGTTTTGACTTTTAGTGAATGAAATGGTCTTGTATTTTACTTTTTTAGTGTTTATTGTAATATATTGGAATAATATAAAAAGTTACTAAGTTTTGTGAAATTTTTCCAATGAGATGTTTTTAAGTTTTAAATATTTATCTTTTTTATTTTTGTTAGAACTTAAAGAAAACATATAAAATTATATTTTAAAAAAATAATGGGCCGGCCCATGGGGGCCCGCAGCCCACGCAGGGCTGGGGTGGGCTGACCATTATAAGGCCCATCAAAATTATGGGCTAGCCTAGTCCAGCCGATAAATTGCTAAAGCCCACGTGGGCTGGCTGGGCTAGCCCGGCCCCGCCCATATTGACAGCTTTATTCACAAGTAGCAAGCAATAAGAGATAATTTCCTGAACAAGCAAAATATTTTTTTGATATCAACCAATCGATCTAACCCCAATCTCGAACTAGTTGGATCGAACATAAGTCATCTTTATACATCCCGTTCTATTCAAACCCATTTCATTCCAACAAGGTAATTTGTTCTGTAAAGCAATATAAGAGTTCTCCAAATCACACACCTATGCCTAGATATATACAAGTTCTGATCTTAAAAAAAGAGAAGTTCTAACCATAAATAACAAAAAGACTTCTCAGGGTATTTCAGACCTAAATGTAAATGTAATAACAACTAATTCAAAACCAAAAAGTTACTACTACTATATAGATCCTCTATTGTGTTCTATATTTGCTAAGGCTATATTGATTCTGAGAGATTGTCGATATCTTGAAACAAGTTTCCTTCAATGATTTAAAGGTTTACCCATTTCTTTATATCATCTTCAATCACCATAGAAGTTGATATAGAATGAGCAAACCACTCAAACAAAAGATAACTTTTATTTACCAGAGTCAAAGAAGAAATACCGAATAGAAGATGTTCGCGGTACTTCTGGAAACAGAATAATTAGTCTAGAATTTCTTTCAAAAAGTTCAGCAAACTTCTTGGCAGAAGCCTATGTTGCACTAAATAGAAATCCAAATCCTAATGAACACACCAATTGCAAGAATGACCTTACTCAATTGACAGAGATAAAATACGGAGAAGTAAAAATGATAAGTAGATGTGACCAGTAACTGACTGGCAGGGAATGCAACAAGAGCAAAGCCCCACAATGTAGCTCTCAATGAGCAAAATATTGACGTTCTAAAAAGTATGAAGTTTAGCAACTGAACATCAGAATAAAGATAGCCCTCCCAGCCTTATATTTGCTTTAGTCTAAATTGCGTTTGCATTAACAATTTTTAGTGCCTCTGGGCCTTTGTATTTAAGCGACACTTCTTGCTCCGCAGGTCATCAGATCAACGAACTCAATTATGAAATTCTAGTGACGAAACACACGAGTTAGAAATTAAAATGTAGAAGGGGTGTGATGAATCATTAAGTGTTCATCTGGCAGTGAGCCGTTGGTAATCATGTTTTGACACTAAATGCAATTAATAATTTGAAGCTTCCTTGAAAAATATCTTAATCCCAGAGTTCCTCTTGTAAATGAGTGTGGCACACAGCAATATGAGACAAACCTGAGAAACTACACAATTACTTCAGGTGGTCTTGAATGAAATCGAGATAGCATTTTTATAATGTCATATGATCATTGATATCAATTGCTGATGAAAGCAATAGCAGGAATTACCAGCAAATATAATACTCTTAGCTTGTGACCGGGCAGCACAAGCTCCGGATAGAGACCATACTTTATCTATCAGGCCCCATTCCCTTCTGGCCCTTTCCATTATCATTATCATGATCGATAATGAATGCAAAGTTCACTCTAGAATTTTCCTTATCTTCTATGGATTACACAATTTAACACAGTTTTCTTTTAGATATATCTGATCTTGAACTTCCTGACTTCCCAGGGTTTCCACTGCCTAACTAGACTTCTCATTCATCGGAAGTCCGGGCTAAGAGTTATCATGAGTTAACTTCGGCTTATCTACTAAAGGCTGTAACTTTGAACTCAACTCTAAAGGAAAGGAAGTGACTTCAGGGTTGGAACATCAGAGCGGAGGCGGGCATAGAATCTATGAGTGTTTGAATTGAATCCCTGCCTTTGATTACCCAGATGGGATTGCAACTACGTCATATAAAGAAGAATCCCCGAAAACAGAGGAATCCTCGGCTCTTCTCAACTCTCTCACTAAGGGCTTCTATTCCAATAAGCCTACTTATACGTTCTNGCCTTTGTATTTAAGCGACACTTCTTGCTCCGCAGGTCATCAGATCAACGAACTCAATTATGAAATTCTAGTGACGAAACACACGAGTTAGAAATTAAAATGTAGAAGGGGTGTGATGAATCATTAAGTGTTCATCTGGCAGTGAGCCGTTGGTAATCATGTTTTGACACTAAATGCAATTAATAATTTGAAGCTTCCTTGAAAAATATCTTAATCCCAGAGTTCCTCTTGTAAATGAGTGTGGCACACAGCAATATGAGACAAACCTGAGAAACTACACAATTACTTCAGGTGGTCTTGAATGAAATCGAGATAGCATTTTTATAATGTCATATGATCATTGATATCAATTGCTGATGAAAGCAATAGCAGGAATTACCAGCAAATATAATACTCTTAGCTTGTGACCGGGCAGCACAAGCTCCGGATAGAGACCATACTTTATCTATCAGGCCCCATTCCCTTCTGGCCCTTTCCATTATCATTATCATGATCGATAATGAATGCAAAGTTCACTCTAGAATTTTCCTTATCTTCTATGGATTACACAATTTAACACAGTTTTCTTTTAGATATATCTGATCTTGAACTTCCTGACTTCCCAGGGTTTCCACTGCCTAACTAGACTTCTCATTCATCGGAAGTCCGGGCTAAGAGTTATCATGAGTTAACTTCGGCTTATCTACTAAAGGCTGTAACTTTGAACTCAACTCTAAAGGAAAGGAAGTGACTTCAGGGTTGGAACATCAGAGCGGAGGCGGGCATAGAATCTACGAGTGTTTGAATTGAATCCCTTGGGACTTGAAACTGAATCTTAGTCTGCCAACTACCGACTCCTTCCAGAATTGCGTTATCGGAGCTGATCCAGGAATGGCCGTTAGTGGACATCCACCACTTTTCACCGGTTAGAGAGGCCGTCTTTGATACATTAAGAAAAGATGTTCACAGGGGCCAGAAAGACTCGGTCATAGGAATTTAGCAGACTTTACCTATTACCCCATTTTATAAACTAACGATGAGAGCTAAGTGATCACTGTGCTAGGCTGGACTTCTTTGACATATTAAGAGAGTAGGCACCACACAGACTGAACACAAAAGCTGCAGGGAACTGGAGCAAGTATATCTGAAAGGGAAAAAATAAATCAATGCTAGCAAACTTACTGAACTCCAGTACTGTCATTACCATCACAAACTTCTGCTGTGAAAACTAACCTTCTGCTCAATCGTCATTCTGCACTGTATACGCCTTATTTCACGACCAAGGGTTTGAAGCATGTCTTCCAGCTGCTCTATTTTAGCATCATATTTCCATGCATCAGATGCAGATGAGTTTCTACTATGTTTCTTAGTAGAAGAAAGATGCCTCACGTCCTCAATCTTTTTGGTGAGAGACTTTGCCTGGCACTAGGATCCATACCATCTGTCAGTATCATTATGAGGGTAAAACGTATAAAAGCTGAATCACAGGGAAAGAAATTCTAATAGAAACACATATGATTTTCAACAGATCAACATCAATGCAGAGTACCTTCTTTTATTCTCTATCCTTACCCCTTATCTTCAAGGAATAGCATAAATCTATGTAGTACTATTTCTTTTTGCTAATCACCAAAGCAGGCTGGTATATCTGGAGTGCGATACTACTATGAGTCGCACATTTCTTTCCAAGGGTTTAACTTACAATTATGAGTGGCATTTTAAAATTTATCAGTCATACAGTTGTATAGCAAATTAATGCATGCCTTTCAAATTTATTGTTGTGACTTGACTTGAGAGGATCATTAAGACACAAATAACGAAGACTAATTCATAGAGCTGGAAAGGAACATCAAACAAGGAGTCCCCCATACTCTACTTTGTATTCTTGCATTACAGAGACGTGTCAATTATTTGAAGAGTGAAAAGGGTATGACTTTTCAGTTATGTTGGACCAGTAAAGCTAGAAAATAACAATAGAGTCCTCATTTTTGATTGGTGGATATTATCTAGATAAACAATAAATAAACTACAACTAGTTCGAGATAATGGCAGTACTTCTGCTGAAACTTAATTCTTAAGGAACTAATAGTTGCAAATGGAAATAACTTGAATGCACCAAGTGTAATTTGTTCTTACTAGTAGCTCATCCAGATGTTTCCCATCATATAAAATTTGAAAAGACTCGTACGAATATGGATGATATTTGGAAAAGAAGTGGTCTACGCTGCATCCACGAGTCTTGTGCTCATTGCAAAGTGGAATTTCTCGAACCAGAATGGTGAATTGATCAGGTTCACTCCTTCTATTACATAGCTGCTGAACCCTTTTGAAAAGAAGGTCATTGTACTCCTGAAGAGGCCATGGAAAAAAATTTCAAGTCATACAACTTCATGCATTACATGCAACACCAGAAAAAAATATTAAAAATATGAAGTATAAACAGTTGTATTTCATGACCAATAACTTCTTTTTTCCCCAAAACATTTTTTCACCAATTTGCAGACATAAACAATTGCAAGTCTGAGAGATCGCCAACTAGAAGCTTCTTTTTATATATGAACTGAAAAACTGTTTATAAAGAAATTAGAAAACTAACCCAGATATTAGCATTTACTACCAAAAAAAAGAAAAGAATTATGAAACCAATACATCTACGAAGCAAACTGCCATTAAGACGGAAAACTTTTCCGAACTTAACAACTTGTCAACATTATTAACAAGCAATAACAGTCCAAAATTATTAAAGCATGAATTTAAGAGTACTAGCTAGCCATTACCTTGTAAAGTAGGTACATTCCATAACACGAGACAAAGCACAAGAAAGAAAAATGCACCCAAAGCCTGTGAATGACAGAATAAATGCAAAAAATGAGTCCATTTGGTAAGAACTTAACAATCCACACATATAACAGACAACATACAACTAAAAGACAAGAATGAAGATGGTTATTGGCTACAAAACTTGATGGTATCCGAATGGCTAAATACCAGAAAAAGATAATTTAAGAACTCTGTTAAATTAAAAATGATAAAAAATATACGAAAATTTAACATCTTTCAGTTCCTACTAGGTATGTTATCACACCTACAGGCTGGATTTCAAGAAAATTAATTAACAATTCCTCCTTCCTTTTGACTTCTATTTCTCCATCACAATGAATATCAAACATTAACATTCCACGTCTTCTAGAAACCCTTTTCACTGGCAACACTCCTTATTCCAGGAATGCAGCGAAGAACATGAGGAACTTCTACAAACACGGGTTATGAGCCCCAAATTTGTTTAAGAAGCAAAGAGAAGCAAACATGGGTTACTTCTACCTCAAAAATAAGTCTCAACTCCTTAGCTAGATGGTTAAGTGCTTCTCCAAGCTGACTGAAAACAAAACTTAATTCGTGATTCCTGCCTTAAACCATTTAAAGAAACTTGGTTCTTAAATAGCTTGCGTATGCTGCATTTCTTTCTCCAGGTTCTCTCTTAAGTCGCTCTCGCAAACTTAAAAACTTGTATCACTCCCCATCGACCAATATGAACTTGCTTTCACATTGTTGGATATTCAAACATCTCATGAGAGGTACCTTTTAAGTTTAAGAGTCAAAAAAGGGGTGTTTTAAGAGTAAGTACTGAGCATGCCCGCCTATTTTAAACCTGTAGCTCCTTAAGGATCTTGTCTGAAGTCTTTGAGCCAACAGAATACGGAACTATGTCCCTCAGTTACACCAAACTTACTGCTTCCCTTTCTTGCATTAATTCAACTCTAAAACTTTTCAGAATACAAACTTAACTCTTCAAACGCATATCTGAACATTTAATGATCATGTCCAGAATCTTAACAATTAGAGAAAACAGCTGTACAGATTTTGTTACAAGAAATGATGGACTCTGCAACTGTATTAAAAAATTAGCGTTCAACACATAGAAAATTTGTGCTGACTTATGAACCTGTCGTAGGACTGATAAACCAGGTTGTAGATAACACGAGCTAAAGCATAGATGAGATATGTTATCTGCATGAAGTTGCATAAGTATACAAGTAGCATTGAGAACATTACCTGTCAGAGCCACTGCTGATATTAGATATTGTGAAAGCATCCATGGAATGAGAGCTCGTATTTGGTACAGTACTCCCAGTATAATTTAGTGGGAGAAGTACCAAAACTCCAACAATAGAACAAACAACAAAGAATCTGATCCTGAGAAACAGTTACAAGTAGAAATGTGAGTTCAATCTTTGCATGCCACTGATAATAATTGAAGGCATAAGTTCGGATTGATAGGAAAATGTGCCTATAGCCAGAGATGTTCACATGTCACAGAAAAAAATTATACTCTTTCACTTCTCAAGATCCGCAATCCTATACTTTGCACAAACATCATTGCATTTAGGTGAGGTCTTGACATATGGAGCTTTACTTTATAAAGAAGCTTATACCTAGAAAAATTCTCATGCATGAGAAAATATTGGTGAAGGTAAATCTATGTATGAAGTTAAAACTCAGACAGTAATCAGCCAGAGATCAACAAATACCAGAACAATCTAATACGCATGCTATGTGCCATTTTTAATGCTATTTTCTCTTAAATATAATGAAGTTGAAGTCATCTCATAAAATGTAAGGCATCAAGTTGCAGAACAGCGCAGATTGTTGAAGTAGTATATAAGGCAAAGTCCAATGTGTATGCATTTGCAGATGATATCGTTAGTTTAACTACCAAGGGTGTATCAGCCAAAAGTTTGAAATATGAAGAAGCACTCTATGAGGCTAATGCTGAGTTAAGAGCATATTTGTATTTTGTTGATGTACATTGGCAGTACTTCCATGGTACCTGACTTAATAAAATTATTGTCCACAAAAAAAGAGTAAGGTTTTTAGGATAAGTAGAATTAAGAGTATAGTATGGGCAGTAAAGTCTAGCTAGCATAGAGCGAGCGAAATTGTGGTAAAAAGATTCATATAGTCAACCACAACTAGTTTGTAATTCCAGGTTTAGTTTTGCTATCGTACTCTAAATAGTCTAGCCACCTCAACTAAACTAGGATACATAAATTGAGTTGAAAAGAGTTTCAAGGCTGCCACGTCTGTCTGGTCCTCATTACCAATAAATAAACCTCTATTTACTAGTGTTTCCCTAATCTTTTGTCCTTTCCAAATATATAGTACTCCCTCCGTTTTAATTTATGCGAACCCATTTGACTGGACACGGAGTTCAAGAAAAGAGAGAAATTTTTGAACTTGCGGGTAAAATGAGGCACATATTTTGTGTGGCTCATTCTTTTTTGCACGAATCAAAAAGAAAATAGGTTTACATAAATTGAAACGGAGGGATTATGTTTTAACAGAGAAAGTTTATCCATAGTACACTCCTTTTCATACATGAGAATTAAAAATAAAAAGGTATCAAGGATCAACAATGAGAATCTAAAACAATAATTAGAATAACACTCCAAATAAAACAATTCACATATAGCTCACTAAATAACAGGAGGACTCACCCAAATTTGAAGAGTCTAACGAAGACGAGGACATCAAGGCCACAGTTGTCGAGAATCTCCTCCTCTGTGACCCGAACGGCACGAGAAATCCAGTTCAGCTCCGGAAGCAACCGCCGGAAATTAAAAGACTGGTGGTCGGTACGGTGGCCAAGTGAGAGGCGGCGAGCATAATAAACGGGGGCGTAGAAAGGCTGTTTTTTCAGTATGGAGAAAAGAGAGAGAATCAAAATAGCTAAGCCAATGTTAATGGCTGCTGAAACCACTAAACTCTCTGCCTTCATTTTAATTTGTACTATTTTCTTTTCATTTTCATTTGTCTGATCTCTTCATTTTCGCTCAGAAGAAGCAAGCATAGCTGACAGGCGACGCGCATGGGGTTGAAGAAAGAGAGCGGGGAAGGTGGCACATCCATGAATACGTGGCAAAGGCTGAGAGATCGACGTAAACACCCCATGCTTAACTGCTTGTGACTGGTTTCGGCGAATACACCTCGTAAGCCTTTTTTTAAATAAAATTAGTATTAGGACAGGGGTGTTCATAAATAAAAATCCGAAAAATCCAACCAAATCGAAAAGCTGCGAATTAAATCGATCAAATAAATTGATATTTTTTAAGTTTGATTTGGTTTTGATTATGAATTTTGAAAATCGATCAAATTTAATTTTGTTTTGGTTTAAATTAAAAAAATAATCGAATCAAATGGACTATCGAAGTAGCTATTTAAATTATTATTTAAGCCTATATATATATATATATATATATATATATATATATATATATATATATATATATAT
>MU743157.1:0-19063 GCA_026770625.1 Nicotiana glauca
TAGAACCACGGAACTCGGGAATGCCTAACACCTTCTCCCGGGTTAACAAAATTCCTTACCCGGATTTCTAGTTCGTGACTGTTAAACAGAGGCAAACCCTTCCTCGATTCGGGATTCAAACCGGTGACTTGGGACACCATAAATCTCCCAAGTGGCGACTCTGAATCTTAAATAAAAAACGAATTCCATTTCGATTGTCCTTAAAGTGGAAAAACTCCTTTCTTACTATATCCCTTCCCGGGGTGTAGTAAAAGCTGATAAAGCTTCGGTAAAAAGGAGGTGTGACAATTAGTTTGAGGCTTCAGGTGATATAATTGGAGGCTTGGGCCCAATGGCAATGCCAGTAGCCCAAACTGGGCAAGTTCAAAAATCAAAACATCCTTACTCACCTGTTGCCTAGGCTAATTTAAAGGCCCAAAAAGAATACTGAAGATCGGAACCATGTGAAAGCCTTGGATTTATAAGATAGTAGTTATTAAGTAATATTAATTCACTAGGCCCATTTAGAGACAAATCAAGTAGAAAATTGTAGTTTGATCTAGGTTGGCCTTTAAATAATACGATGAGATGAGCCTTGCCAAATAAAATGTATAAATTGTGGGGCCCTCATTAATTGATTATATTAAATGCTTAGAATCCGGGACGGGCCGTTTAGTGAATTTCACGGCCTTCCCCAAAGATAACAACTCGTTAGTTACTTTAGGCGCGGTTTTATAATTTTACCTTTTTAAACTCGGGTGCACAATTATGTGACCCAAATCCAAATCTCAACAGAGTCGAAATGTGTTGACAACCACGGGTGCACTGGTGTGACGTGGTTCGAGACGCATTTTCACGACGTTGCAATTCTTATTAAAATGAAAAAATTAAAGCGGGTTACTAATAAAAGGCATAAGTTAGAACATGTTTTGAAATCAGATAAAATCAAATACAACAGTTGAGCGACCGTGCTAGAACCACGGAATCCGGGAATGCCTAACACCTTCTTCCGGGTTAACAGAATTCCTTACTCGAATTTCTAGTTCGCGGACTGTTAACAAAGTCATAATTTCCTCGATTCGGGATTAAACCGGTGACTTGGGACACCATTAATCTCCCAAATGGTGACTCTGAATTTTAATAATAAATCTCGTTCCGATTGTCCTTTAAGTGGAAAAACTCCTTTACGCCCTTGCGGGTGTAGGTGAAAAAGGAGGTGTGACAGCATGGACTTCCGGTATTTCTTAGTTGACAACTTTATTGCAATTTTCAGTTCTCTAGTTACTCCTGCACAAGCAACAACAGTTATGGATCTGATTGAGGAGCGTTGGGAAGAATGGATCGGGGAGATGCCCTTGAAGATCACTTACCCAGCTCTGGAAGGACATGAGTGGAGAAATTTTTTTTTTTTTTTTGGAAATCCACTAGTCAAGTGCCTAGGGCTAGTTTTTATTCATAATAATTAAATGATCAAACAAAATTGAGGAAATTGTCATTGTCTTCCTATCATGAAGGAAATAAACTTTGCACTCTAATATAATGTACTATCAAGATTGAGCCTGAAACTCAAATTGATATCACATTATGCCTACTAAACTTTGTAATTGTTAAAAGTAGCCCAATTGAGTCCATGTCTACGTTGTATCTCCATTCCATAGTGTCCAGTTCCGGATTGAAATTAGTTGTTTGCATTTGTAGCCTCTTCTTGTATCAAAGAACTACCCAGTTCCATGCTTTGCAACAATAGCTTTCATTGCCTTCATCGCGTGACAAAGGACAATTTAGTCATGCGTGCTTGTCATCGAATTGAGATAATTGCGTAACATTCATCGATGACTCCTCTATCCCAAGCATTTGTATATTATTAAAACTCCAGGCGTGCTTGTCTTTGTTGGACCTTGAGTATCGATATTCCCAAGTCTTGATCCAATGTATTTGCATAGTATTCCAGGCGTGAAATCCTCGAGCATCAGCTTTGGCATTTTGTTGGTCGCATCTTTGTCAGTAAACACGTGCATCCAAATCTCCAGCTTGTGAGATTAACCACTCTCCAACACCTTGAGCTTGAAAGATTGTTATGGTCATGTGATAACGCCCATGCTTTGACCCATACTTGTGACCAATTTAGTATTCCCTATGTTCCCTCTAGCATGACATCTGCGCACACCCTCCAGTACCTCATCCATGCGTGAGTTATTCCTCTCCTTGATTTTTGACTTGGATTCCACATGGACATTCCTTTTGTTTCACTCGTCATCCGAAAATGCGTTTCCAGACATAGCATTAGTCCATGCGCGAGTAGCACGTTATTGCTCCACCTTTTTGTTCCTAAGGACGCATGCGAGAAACCATATTTTATTATGGCATCCCTGTTCCCATTCATCCTTTGCAGCTACAGAGCATGTGTGTTAACTCCATATGCTAATTGTGTTTCCAATGCTTCTTGTTGTGCTCGAAATTCCTTGGTATTGTCATCCTTTGCTCCTTCCGAGTGCTTCTCAATCCATGTTTCCAAAAAATGCTTTTGTCGAGATGTGGGTTGTACACTCATGACCAGAAACAGCAGTATTTTCCATGTGTTGCCTTTCATCGAAAGCATGTGCTTTAGAACTCCATTTCTTGGCATTTTCACCCATGCTTGGATTAAAATAACAAAGGAACTAAAGCTCAAAAGATGGATTGCTATCCGGCAGTTGAACATGCTGCACGTGATTTCCATCGTGAGTAGTCCAAAACATTGGTCACTCTTTTTGAAGATTTCCTCTAGTGGTTTAATTCCATGTGTTCCCATGTGCATATCAACATGCTTGTGTGGAATTTCCATTTGTGTCATTTGGTCATGATGCCTCAAGTTGCCCCTTTTGATATTCTTAAAATAGTTCTTGAATTTTGCAGCTTCACATGGCAATAGGCGTGCAACTGGTGGTATGAGATAGACTTGCATTAAACAATTCAAAAGCTGCCATGGTTAGTGCCCATTTATTTAATGCCTAGCAATTGCTCCAAATTACGATTGTTCCCCCATGCTGGTTGTCCATCCAATTCCATTAGCTTAATCATGCGATCTGCTATAAACACTTTAGTTTCATGTGTTCTCCTTGATACTTTAGGACAATTGAGGTCAAAGTGAACCCCTTCCAGGCGTGATATTAAAAAATTGAGGCACGCATGTTTCCATTTTGCTTCTACCAAGTGTTCTTCCTCTTTCCTAGGATTAAAAAATATGGTCACAAACTCCTCCCATGTGCTTTTGCACTGATGCACTACAGCTGTAGTATTCATTTCCCAGCTCCCTATATTAATAGCCTCTCCATGTGGATGAATATGCCAATTGACTTCACTATATTTTGTAGTATTGGAGTTTTGCTCTGCATATATCGTACCTTGGATTCTTTTTGTGTTCCATCTCCAGTCAATGTGTACATAAATGTATATGTTTCCTGAAACTTTTTTGAGTGCTGTTGTTGCTGCTCTCCAATGTTTTTGAATCCAAAAGATAAACTCTATCTTTGTCAAGAAACTGTAAGTGTCGCTGTTACTCACTAGTGATTTTCTTTTCTGGGAATGAACACTAGGTGCTAATACCACCCAAAGAGAGTTAATCACTAAGCAAGGCATGGGACTGTTACCATCACCTGCAAAATAGAACACATGGTTAGCTAAGACAAGGTATGTTGAGACCTCCTCCCGAAGTATTTGATATTTGCATTTGTTGTATATTCCTCTTCTGTTTTTTGTTCTCCTTTTCAAGCTTTTCCTTTTAATTTCTTCTAGCTTTATAGTCCAGCTTGTTGCTCCCTTTTTTCTTAACCTCTTGCAACCTTTACTCGTAGATAGGGGCATTGTGATTTATCATTATTCACTATCTTTCTTCCTTGATTGTCCAGCTCCCAAAAATTATGTACTTCAATGATTCCATGGTCTAGAACATAATTAGCCAAATGATATGCAGGTTTGTTCCCTTCTCTGAGTGTGTATGAAATAGTCACATTACCCCTATTCATCATACCTTTGATTTCCTCTACTGCTTCTGTAATAATCTATGGAACAGCCCACTCTTCAGTTATTACTTTTATGAGGACCATTGAATCTGTATGAACTTCAATTATGACATAATCATTTTCCACACAATATCTCAATGCTTCCAGTAGTGCAATTGCCTCCGCAACAGTGTTTGAAACTTCCTAAATTTACTTTCCATAGGCATATAATACATCCCCTTCTTCATTCCTCAATACATATCCAATAGAACTTCTACCTGGATTTCCCCTAGAAGCCTCATCTGTGTTTACTTTGATCCAACCTTCCTTAGGACATTCCCATAGCATCTTAGTAAACTGTAGCTTAGGTGTGTAATTCTCCATCATATTGAGTAAATCTGGCCACTTATGAGGTACATTCTGCATTCCTAGTTTTCTGAATCTGACTAATGATTGCATTGTCGATGATATATGATAAATCACTCTACTAACTGTGACTGCATCTCCATGTGTGTAGTTGTTCCTTCTCCTCCACAATTCCCACACTATCACTGATGACAAAGCCTGAAGAATAGGCTGTAGTCGAGGTAAGACATCAGTTGTCCAACATCTAATTATAGCCTGGTGAAAAGAAATTCCATCTGTTGCAATCCCTGCTGGTCCCAAAAATAATTTCCATACTGTTTTGACAGGTCTTGATGTAAAGAACAAGTGCTGCATTGTTTCTTCTTTTGGTTCTGCACAGCACCAGCACTTTGATACCATTGAGTACCCCAGCCTTCTGAAGAAATCATCCAGAAGTAATTTGTTTTTCCATAATTTTCACATGAAAAATGCAATCTTAAAAGGGAGACCTTTCACCCAGATTTTTATATATGCATTACAGGGCTCATTCCTTCTTCTCAAGTATTCCACGCTGACTTCACACTGAACTCTCGCCTAGTCTCAAGCATCCATATAGGTTTGTCAAGAACAAACTCCATTGCTGGTGGTTTTACGTTTTCCAAAATATGAGTGGCAAGATCAGTTGGTAAGATCTCCTTGAGCAGCTCATCATCCCATTGTCCATTCTGTACCACATCATAAATGTTTTGAATTGACTCATCGCTGGCAAAATCTGATGGTGTGATAAAATATAGAGCTCCCAGGCCTGTCCAATTTTCGAACCAGAATAATGAAGATCCCATCTTAGGTTGCCATAGTATTTGATGGTCAATACTATCTCTGCATTCAAGCATCTTCCTCCACACATGAGATCCACATCTCCAAGGTACTATCATAGGATTGAGCTTTTTGCAATATTTTTTACTCATAAATGCACTCCACAGGGTTGGTTTTGTTCTAAAATTCCACCATAATTTGCAGAACAATGATGTGGACATATCATGCAAGGATCTGAATCCAACACCACCTTCTTTACATGGTAAGCATAGATTGTTCCAAGATGCCCAGTGTCTGCTTGCTACACCAACTGAGTTACTCCAAAAATACTGTGCAAAAATCTTGTGTAATTTATTGATCACATTTGCTAGTGAATTTATTGCACATAACATGTGAATAGGCATACTTTGAAGCACACTAGTTATATATACTGCCCTTCCACCTATTGATAGTAACTTCCATTTCCAATTCTACTGCCTGTCCATTACTTTTGTGATGAGCTCCTTGTAATAATCCATCTTCCTTCTGAGAAAGAAGATTGGACAGCCCAGGTATGTGAATGGGAAATTCTATTTAGATATCCCAGTGATCCTCTGTACCTTGTCCATCACTTCTGCACTAGCTGATTCATGTAAATAAATAGCTGATTTTGTCCTATTGATTAACTGACCAGATGTATCTTCGTAAGCTGTCAAGACTTCCATCACCAGTCTCAAGGAAGTAGCATTAGATGAAGAGAAAATGATTGTATCATCAGCATACGCTAGATGATTGATCTTGGGACTCCTTTTCGGCATTCCAAATCCACAAAAATTTAGGTTGGTATGTAGTGCATTCAAACCTCTTGACATTGCTTTTGCTGCTAAGATAAGCAAAGTTGGTGATAATGGGTCCCCTTGTTTCACACCCCTGGTTGATCTGAAAAAACCATAGGATTGTCCATTAATCAGCACTGATTACCAGTTATTAGAGACAACTCCAAATATCAGGCCTATGAACCTTTCTTCAAATCCCATCTTTTTTAAAACCTTTATCAGAAATAGCCAAGACAGTCTATCGTAAGCTTTCATTATATCCAGCTTTAAGACAACATTAGGTCCTGCCTTAGTCCTTAATCTGATATCAGTAACTATCTCTTGCGTTAGCAATACATTTTCTACTATGCTTCTCCTCTTGACAAAGCCAGCCTATTCTTCTGAGATCAGATTTGGTAGTATTCCAGCTAGCCTTTCATGTATTACTCTTGAAAACACTTTGTTGATAAAGTTGTTGAGGCTAATAGGTCTCATATCAGAAAATGTTTCAACCTGTTTCTTTTTTGGCAGCAATACCAAGTTTGTGTGAGTTATGAATTTGGGAAGGTCATGGCCGTTAAAGAAAGCCTTTATCATCTCAACTATGTATTCCTCAATTATATCCCAACAACAGTGGAAGAAACATCCTGTGAATCTATCTGGTCCTCCAGCACTTTCACCGTTCAGCCCCAGTACTACAAGCTTAATCTCCTCTCTTGTAGGCTGCTGCATCAATGACGTATTCTGCACATTGTCTACCATTGAAGGTACATTCTCTATTATCCTAAAATCTATAGGAGTTGAACCCTCATGAAATTGGTTTTGAAAAAATGTCACAGCTTCTTCTGCTATTTCAGTATTTTCTTCCAACCAGTTTCCCTCCAAGTTTTGAATCCTTTTTAATTGGAGTCTTTTCCTTCTATCATTCACTTGTGCATGAAAAAATTTGGTATTCCTATCTCCATCTTGAAACCATTTCATACTAGCCTTCTGCTTCCAAAACTCCTCTTCTAGGGCCAGATATCTGATCAGTTCTGATTGAACTTTCTAGAGCCTTTGTCTGCTTTGTTGTGTAGGATTTCTTTCAAACTCTGCCTCATGAACAAGGACCACTTCTTTCAAGCTTGCAATTTTCTGAAAAATATCCCCATATGTATTTCTGCTCCATGAAGCTAGTGCTTTTTTCAACCTCTTCAGCTTCTGATTAAACATAAAGAAAGGATCCCCGACAAAATCAACTTTCCAATTCTCTTTCACTACATCCATGAAAGTAGGATGTTTTGTCCAAAAGTTAAGAAATCTAAAGGCCTTCCTACATGGAATAACATCTGTGTTACATGTCAATTCCATAGAACTGTGATCAGATCCTGTTTTAGATAAGTGAGTGACTTCAATTGTAGGAAACATCTGCTGAAATTCTAGATTTGCCAAACATCTGTCAAGCTCTTAAAAATGCAATGATCTTCAGCTCTCCCATTCCAGCAAGTGAATATACTTCCTTTAAAGCCAAAATTTGTGAGGTTACATGTATTGACACAATGCCTAAAATCATTTACCTCATTCATTGATACTGGAAATCCACCAAACTTCTCCTCTTCATCCCAATTAATATTGAAATCTCCTGCTACAAGCCATGGCAAAGTCATGTCCCTTGCAAGGTAATACATACTGTCCCAGAGTTTAATTCTTTCTATGGAATCACATTTAGCATAAACAAATGTGACAATGAAAGAGGTTTGAGTATCCATATTTGTCAGCTTCATCGTCAACTGTTGTTCTGCATTAATCATCACCTCTACCCCATGATCCTCATCTACAAAAACCCATATCTTGTTTGAAATATTAGAAAAGGCCAGCAACATATCAATGTTCCTCTTGTATGTTTCTAGCTTCCAAGAATTATGCATTGGTTCCATGATTCCTATGAAATGATAATGATGTTGCCTTTGCATAGTAATAAGCCTCTCAAAAGCTTTCTTTGTATTCACTGACCTCACATTCCAAATGATAGCATTCATCATTAATTGTGGGGTTTGGATAGGGTCCTTCGTGTTTGAACCCCTGGTACTGAACTTTGTATTTCCCTTGTATTTTTCTTCTTGCCTCTACCTCCAGATCTACCTTTGTCCATGTTCCTAGGTGAGAGATCACCTTGCCTTGCCATATTTTTAAAATTTTGTGTAGTAGATTCATCATCAAGATCTTTGCCTCTACCACCATTTAGCTCCTCCACTTCCAATTTTTCCTTTGGTTCTGTCAACTGCTGCTGGGCATTAGTATGGATCATGACTGTATTCCTCTTCTCCTGAACTGTCTGTCCTATTGCTATGACTTGTTTATCTGCATTGCTTCTGTTTGTTTCTTCATTGTGAAATGATTGGATGATGTCCGATACATTAATCCTCCCATTTCCATCTTCCATCAAATCCTTAGTTATTTTAAGTTCCTCTTGACAAGTCGCTAAAGCCTTTTCTCCAGTATGTTTTCCAACAGCTATATTGGGTTTAGCTGGAGGTAATACCTTGCTAGGATTAGGACTCAAATTTTTCTGATTTTTACTCTCCTTTGTTGTTGTCTGCTTATTCTCTCCTTGCATATTCTCTTTCTCATTGACCCTGATGCTTTCACTTATTGTTTGTTCCTTGTTTTTATTGTTGACACTTTTCTCTTCCTGGTCATTTTCTTTATCTGATGATTCCTCTTCTCCACTAGCACCCTCTAGAAGTGCACCTTCATCTGGATCCTCTTCATCTTGTTTATTCCAAACTGTTCTACCATCAAACTACAGTCTACTATCATGATTAACCACCTTTAATGCTGCATCAATCTCAGTAGCCTGCGATGGAATCTCCTGAGAGGATTGATTAGTTTCAACATTATTCTCCTTGAATGTTCTATTGATCCAAGCTGTTGTAGATTTGTTTTGACTACCTTCACCTATTGCATTCTCCTCTTCATTATGAATAATTTTCTTGCCTTCCTTTGATGTACTTGCTGCTCCAGTTGATTTTGGTGTAAAATGAGTTGCTTTAGGATTTAGACCTCTTGCATTGTTAGTATTAACTTCTGGTGTTCTTGTAATAATTTTTTCTTTCATAACAACCTGTTGGTTATTGTCTTCCTCATCACCATCTTGGTCTTCTAATGCTGCAAACCTGCTATTTATCTGAATTTGTTAAGTATCTACTACATCATCTTAAGCAACTTCCTCTCTTGTTTTTCCATTTCCTTTGCTGATCATTATTACGAAATGGTACAATTTCCTTACCTACTGCATCACGATTTTGCTGATTACTAACAGACACTTGAGGCTGCTGTACATTATTTTGAGTTGAACTATAAGATCCTTGCAGCTGATGCCCTTTAGCTGAATCAACAGGTACAATTTCTTTCCCTGTAATCACTCGATTTCCATTGTTCTTGATACGATTGTCTCTAACTTCCTTCCATTGTTCCCCATGTGGATTGACATTACCTACAATCTTCCCACTCATTAAGATCATCAATGGTTGATTATGATGCAACTGAGTCTTTTCCTTGTTATTTTCAGCACCTTGCTTGCTTTGATGATAAGGTGATAGTTCCGGATGAGAGTTCCAGCATTCAAAATAATCATGGCCTTGCAATCTGCATTCCTTGTAGTACTTAGGAATCATATCATACTTGATGTTTACACATTCAGTCCTTGTTTCACCTGAAGCTTCATTAAAAATGTCCATTCTTACATTTTTAGGATGGTCAGCTAACAAGTCTACAAGAACTTTGACCCACGCACAACTAGGTCGAGTTTTATTTATAGTAGCCATGTCCAAATGTAATGGTTTCCCAACAACAGAGGCAAGTGAAAAAATACACACTTTTACAAAGTAAGTAGGTAATAAACCTGGAAAAGAGATCCAAGCCATAGCCATTGGAGTTTCTTCTCTTGCCTTAAATTTCACATCATATATGAGAGGTCGAATTTGGTATTCTTGGCCATTCTTGTCCTTGACGTATTGAGTTCCTTTAGACATAAAATTAACAAAATCCTGCCACAACATCATATGTATAAGGACATGCCTGTCTCTCAAATAGCCAATACATCATTCACCCTTTATACCACATTACGATGGTACAATTCGACGAATCCACTAAGTTCTGGCCATCCATATGCAAACTTACCAACCGCTGCATATTGTAGATCCTCAATCACATTCATTCTCTCGACTTCTACCTCCGTAAACCTAACAACTGGTTGTCCATTTAAAATTATTGCTTTTTGCTCAGGAATAGGATCAACAGATTTTGATGAAACTCCATGTAATGTTGCATTAATCATAGCAGGCTTCAATATGTTCGGATAGTCTAATGGCTTTTGTAATGGTGTAATATTGTTTTGGGTAGAAGTGGATGCTTGGTGGGGCTGACCAGCCATGGGAATAGGCTGCTCGCCAGTGCTACCTACCATGAATGACCTATATGGGTTGTGATCAGTGGGATCCAGATTTAAAGGAAATTTGAACTCACCTGTCATCAACTTCACGTAAAAAAAAACTTCACCAATCACAACTGACTGCTACAGTGTTATGGTTTTCTTCGAAAAAACTTGATAATCAAGAAATACTAAAAAACGATCTTCAGCACTCCATAAAAGAGAAATATGCAGCAGTTTTTTGAATCGAATCTACAGTATCTCAAATGATTTTTAAGAGCTGTTGCGAAGGCTACAGAAAAACCCACGATGCTACAGTATTTCATAGAAACTGCTCTCAACTTCTATAGGTCGCTTACAAACCAGAAATGTAGTCGAAGCAATTGTTGTAGCTTAGGTCGATTAGTCCATGGAGTTTCTCAACACTCCATTGTGATAGAAAATTCAAAAGAGAGAAGAATCATGCAATTTTCTGATGAAAAGCTATTTGCTACAGTGATTCGTGAAAATAAGATTTAAGATCTAGAAAAATTGGTTATAGATTTGAAGGTAAAATCAATTGGGGATTGATCACAATGAGAAGAGTGTTCTTTTGGGACCAATATTGTGACCTTACCTTGCCGGAATCCGAAATTATGGACGATGAATAGTGACGGGATTACTATTCATGTTCATCCTAAGCTTCTGATTGAGTGAGTGGACAATTGTCACCGGATTTGATCCAAAAAACACAGGGCGGAGTTACCTTATTGGTGAGTCTTGGTCGGGTTAGTGTTTAAGGAAGAAAACCTTATTGTAGGTTCTTTTTTATTTAAATAGTTCCAAATTCAAAAATAAAAGGAAAAAGATGCTTGTACGCACATTATATTTGCTAACTCAATTGATCATACTGTGTCTAGATCAGGGTTCCCGCTTGTTAGCTTTGTATTGTCTCTCATCTTACTTAACAGGGCCCTTAGTTGAATACTGATCAAACTTGTTTGAAATTTTTAAACTTTTCCAATATAAAATTATTAGTTATGTTAAATACCCAGAAAAGCCAAAACCTCTTATTTCGGTCCTTAGAAAAACTAAGACTAGTCAGGAATTGCGTAAGAGAAGAGACGTCATAAGTAACAATAGCGCAAAAGCAGACGGCGGAGATCCGTAAAGATAACCGGATGCCTGGGGCTTAGGACAAGGAGCGTCTGGATTCTCTTATGAAATGACAAAGACTAATTAATATCATGTTTACACCGATCAGATTTAAAAAAGTCCTTCGCCCCTTATCTTCTCGTCTATCTTCTTTATCTTCTGATCTGATCGCCTGGCTTCTTTCAAGTGCTACTTGAATTGCTTTCTTCAAAAAAGCTTTCTTTATTAAGAGTCCTTTAAGAAGCAAAGCTCCTTCAGATAGTAAGATTCGCTTAACTTCATACCTCTAAGCGCTCGTGACTATCCGATGATAGTCACTTTGCTTTCCTTTTAGACTGAAAAAGGAAAACAGAAAGATTGAGCATAAAAAAATATAGAGAATGACCTATTACGTGCAAACAATGAAAATTCAATAATAAGATTCTGATCTTCTCGCTTGAGAATATGCGATTCCTCCAGAGTGAAGTTGTTGGGGGGAAGAGAAGATGAGGAAGCTAGTTTAATTGAGGAAGCCACTTTCTTTAATGTATACTAGTTGGTCTACAAAAGCATGACGCATGACGCTTCTCCTTTTTTTAGTCCACTCTCCCTTAGAAAATGGAGTTTCTTGAAAGCAGATTTCGAAATTACATAAGTGAATGTAGAGATCACCGGTGTCCTACTCGAGACGAAGTACTTGTTGTCCCCAAACCAAAAGGGATGAGGGAAAAAGGCTCGAGAAAGCGTCCTTGGAAGGGGGAAAATTTAAAAAAGTGTTAGCGGGGAGCCCATCCCTCTCGTTCTTACAGAAGACATAAGGGGGGAATACACGACGGACGGAAAGCCGGGAAACATCCTTTTTCTGTCTTATCTCCACAGAGAAAGGAAAGCACAGCCAAGCCAATAAGAAAACAGAAACTGCATGAGGTAAGACTAAGGGCCTTATGCGCCCTACAAGAGATTACCGGGGGTCTCGGTACCAAGGGGCGCGGGAACAAGAAACTCCAATAAATAAAAGAAAGACAATAGGAGTCCTCTCAATAGCCGAGGGCCCACTTCCCTATATGCACTTACGGAAGGGGAAAAGCTTGATTCTCATAGATTAGACAATACACATGAGCAAACAAGAAAATCAAACTATCTTCTTATTGATACTATATATTTATCCTTTCCCCTATAGATCCACCTTTCATCAAAATAAAGATATAGAAACTAAAAGAAAGCTAAATCGAATCGAAATAGGATAAAGAACGCACGAAGTATCAGAGAGAAAGAGGATTCTAAAAGCGAAAAGCCTAGAAGACTAGATTGTCAGACTCGGAGGTAGCAGTAAGATCTCTGTCTCCAGAGAAGGCATGAGGGTTTTCTAAAAGTCTCCTCTCATTACTTATGGATAAAGCTCTTAAGCTTAAGCTTTTACGAACTGAAAGATCTTCCCATTCTAAGTAAGAATGAGAGTCTTTCAACTGGATGTGCTCCTTTGGCTGGGTTTGAGAGAGAGAGCGTGAGATAGTTGGTCTAATAACTAGTCCAACTTCCTTGTATCTGAAAGCGATGACAGGATGTTAGGTCTAGTAAGGAGACTTTTTGGATAATTTACTTCCACGAATAGACTGTTAGGCTAAGAAGAATACGTTGGGATTGATCCCACCTTTGAAAGAGTTGTTTTGTTCTGTCAATACAGCTTATCGAGTTATCAAGCTGAACTGCTGACAATGAGTTAGAATGAGTTAGAAACAACTTGCAATTAATTTGGAGAAGAACTATTCTTTAGAAAATCGCCCAAGAGAGCTTAGGGTTTGAGAGAGTTTGAAAATAAAGTGAAATACGTCTAAGTCTAAATTAATTGGTCGCAGATGTCGCAATTGCGACCAAGATTCGCAATTGCGAACCCCTTCAAGACCTGCTATCTTTGCAAATGCAAAAAATATGTCGCATTTGCGACCATGAAGAAATCCGGTCACCTTCGCATTTGCGATGAAAGTGTCGCATTTACGACCAAGGCCTACCAGCCTTGGTTCGCCTTTGCGACACTGGGGTCGCAATTACCAAGACTGTCCTCTTCGCAATTGCGAATCCTGATCTCGCAATTGTGAGATCAGAGGCCTGGGCAAAAATACCAGATACCAACACTTGCTCCTAAGTCCAATTTCACTCTGTGGCCTATCCAAAACTCGGGGCTCCAAACCAAATATGCACCCTAAACTAAAAGCATCATACGGACTTGTTCGTGTGATCAAATCATCAAAATAACATCAATTACTATGAATTTAGCATCAAAATCAAAGAAAAATCTCATGAACTCTTAAGTTCCATTTTTAAAAATCGAGGGTCTGATTCACGTCATATCAAGTCCGTTTCTCACCAAATTTTACAGGCTCAACTTAAATACCATATAAGAACTATATCGGGCTTCGGAACCAAAATATGGGCTCGATACCATCAAATTCAAACATATTTAAATTCTCAAAAACTCTTATAATTTCAGTTAAATAATTTTCTTCAAAAATTTATTTCTCGGGCTTGGGACCTCGGAATTCGATTTCGGGCATATGCCCAAGTTTCATATTTTTCTACGGATGGGTACGGGTCTGTTTACCCAAAATGTTGACCGAAGTCAACTTAAATTAAATTTTAAAGGCCAAATAGTATTTTTATCAAATTTTTACATAAAAGCATTTCGGATATACATCCGGACTACGCACGCAAATCAAGACAAGATAAAACGGGGCTTTTAAGGCCTCGAAACACAGAATTTACTTGTAAATAAAAGGTCATCTCACACTCGAAGTGAACGTTGATGTATCTGAGGTATTAACACTTATACAGAACGACAACATATCTTTCATTAACATTATCTCTGGCTGAAGGTACCTCCTGGACCACCTACATAATCCACCAATCAATCGTGTCTACAGAGAAGAGAATGGGGTAGCTGGTAGATTAGCCAAGAAAGGTTATTCAATAGAGTCTAATATGACAACAACTGTTTTTGCATCGTCATTGTAACGACATGAAATTCCGACCTTTGGGACCATGATGATGCCTAACATTTCACTTTCTAGGCAACCTAATGTTAGAACAACTTATTCATTTTTCAACTGTTTAGATTAAATAAAGAGGAAGTACTAAAATAACTGTAGAAATCTAAGTAATAATGTGGAAGCTAATACAGCCAAATGTCTGATACAACCCTGGACTCGATGTCACAAGTGCACGAGCTACTAGAATAGTACAAATAAGGGAGTGAAATAACGTAAAGTTGTCTGAAAAGAAATTACACAACCAAATAAAAAAGGAAGGGGACTCCAAGAGCTCTGAGCGCTGAGCAGTTGCACCTTAAGTCTCGACAAGTTGTCCAATTCGAGCAGGCTAATAACCGTCGTTAGACCGACTTCAAAATATGCACAAGAAGTGCAGAGTGTAGTATGAGTACAACCGGTCTCATGTACTCTGTAAGTGTCGAGCCTAACCTCGACAAAGTAGTGACGAGGCTAAGGCAGGTCACTTACACTATAACCTGTATGCAGTATAAAATAAAGAAAAAAAAGTTGTTCCATAACAAAATAGGACAGTCAACTGAAGCTAATAGCTACGGGCTCAAGAAATAAGCCAGTGACGATTAGAGTTACCAATCCTTAGAGTTTCAAGTGAAAATACCAAAAATCAATACAGCTCAAGAAATAGAAATATATTGGTTGTTGCGACATACAACCCGATCCCACTGTATAACACAATCCTCCCTTATTCCACCGTAACAACACCAGCAATTAAAATGAATAAATATTGCGGTGCACAACCCGATCTCACTATATAATAATATCAGTGTCATACTTCACTTTTATTTTACCGTATCAATTCATCCTTATTTTACCTGTTATGGCGTGCAACCTGATCCCACCATATCAGTAAAATTGCTCACTGAGTACAATTAAACTCATATTTCAAATCACAAGTACCACCATAACTGTTGAATATAAAGCTGAAAGCATGAAAGGGATTTAAGGTACGTAACAGTTAAGGCAGGAATGGAGATAATGAAGGAATAACAGAGAAACGAGGAGAAACATGCAATTCAGCGTCGTATAAGCATTCGTCACCTCGAATACACGACGCAACATATGAAATTCACGTAGCACATAATCTGAGGGTTCCTAATTCCCTCAAGCCGAGGTTAGACTCAACACTTACCTCACTCAGCCGTTAACTCAAAGCTCTACCGGGGCTTTTGCTCTAGAATCCTCCTCCGAACCACTCGTATCTAACCACAGTTGACTCAATAATATTAAATATTGCTAAAGGAATTGATTACAATGCATAAATTTAGAATTTTCAGACTTTTTCCCAAAAAGTCAAAACTCGAACCCTGGCCCGCTTGGTCAAAACTCGAAATTCAGAACAAAATCCGATTACCCATTCACCCCCCGAGCCTGGTTATGTAATTTATTTCAAAATCTGACCTCAATTTGAAGTCGAAATTTACAAAAATCCTTAATTCTACCAAAACCACCAATTTCCACCATGAAAATCCTAGATTTTAGGTTGAAAACTTATGAAATGTAATGGAAGAATAAAAAAAAATAAGTTAGACACTTACCAATGATTTGGGGAAGAAGAGTTCTTGGAAAAATCGTCTCTACGGTTTTCTAGTTTTGAAAATTTGAAGAATGAACAAAAATTCCATCAAATGCAGATTTTGATCAGGTGCAAGTGTCGCAATGATTGACTTTATTGATATTGGGTGTGTATTTTAGTCCAATTTTTAGATTCATAAGCCTTCAAACTTCAATTTTTCTACAAAACACGATAGCTCGAGCTAGGGACCACCAAATTCGATTTCGGGCATACGCCCAAGTTCCAAATCACGCTACGGACTCACCGGGACCGTCAAAATACAGATATGGGTCTGTCTGAACGTTGACCGAAGTCAACTCAAATAGATTTTTAAGGCAAAATTTCATATTTTATCAGTTTTAACATACAAACCTCCACCCGGACTACACACCCAAATCGAGAAAAACTAAAATAAGGTATTTGAGGCTTCGAAATACAGAATTAGGTTCTAAAACTCTAGATGACCTATCGGGTCATCACCCGCTTTTATATTAGACAACTTACAAGAAGATCAAGCAGGAGAAACAAAGTTAGGAAGGTTAATCAAACACGGGCAGGCCAGGCAATAGATACGGCAAAAACATCAACACTTTTTGAAACGCAGAACGCCATGCCTACCTCTATAGCTGATAATGGAGTTACTATAGTAGCGAACTCCTTGTTGCATACTGATCCTATCATTTTGCAAACAAACATATATAATACTAGTAGTTGTAATAGTCACCAAGCTAGCTCTAGTAATAATGTGGTGCACCACGGGCACCACCGTCACTATAGCAACGCTCTTCAATAGTTACAGCAATATTATCTTTCTTGCCAAAAGAAAACTTTAGCACCGGTCGCAGTATCCTTGATACTTTGTAGTAAAAACAACATACAGTCTACAAGTATTTGCTTTTTCAGTTGCAAATTTCTACAAATGTCAATTATTAATCAGCTTTAGAAACAAAGCCAGTTTAAGTACATTTAAAAATTACCCATTTCTTAGACATCCTGACCTCGTCTTACTTGTTATCCCTCCATTTAGCATAAAAATATTATTAACAAAAGGGTCATATATTTTAGAGTAAATTTCATAGGTGTCATCCAGCTTTGTGTTCATTACCCAATAGTTATTATTCTTTCTTTTGTTATATAAAAATTATTTTACTTTGCTCCACTTAATACAAAATAATTTTGAGCGATTTTTGTAAAAGAATCCACCAAAAATATGAGAGGAAATGATAATTAAAATGATCTTTATAATTAGCAACAAGTTTACAATGAGCCTCTTAAGTATACTGCATAGCGATTTTGATAGAATTGACTATTTTCAGGGTGAATATAGGTAATAAGTGGCGTTAAAGTCCATTGTGATGATTGGTAAATTTGCGCTCATTCATTGGTTCGACTTTCGGGTAAATCTTTAGTTTTTCTATCGTTTAAAAGACCAAATACTAACTAGTATTTATTTTAGTTTGGAAGGACTGTGGTCTACTTATATTGCGAAAGGAGAATAAAAAGCTAAAACGTGTCGTTGCTGTTTCTTGTTTACTTTTTAACTGCTTTTACACTTGTAATATTGGCATTTTTAGTTAAATTTTTAAGCTTATGTAATAAGCATAATTTGTTAAATATTCGACAAAAATCAAATGTAACACTTTTGACAATCTTAGAGATCAAAATGCAAAGAAATATATTTAAGGGCCTATTTCGAACCTACACTCAAACATAAGAATCATTTTTGTCATTTTCTCTTACATTTCATGTTTTTTCTATAAAAACCTATTAATGTTATTTTTATAGCAAAATAAAGCAAAATTGAATAATTTTTATGTAACAAAAAAATTGACTTTTGAGTAATGAGCATAAAGTTGGATGACCACCCATGATATTTATTTTATATTTTATGGTGCCATCTAATGATGCACACCATTCAATTACGGTGCAAAATGGACCACAATTATCATCAAGAATTGTGGTGGAATAAATTAAATCTCTCCAAGTTGAGGCCTAAATGTGAGTACTAGACATTGGATAGAAATAAAAATAAAAATAAAAGGAAATGGAAGACATTTGAATAAAGAAGGGTGATTTCAAATTTCAAGTTGAGGCCTGAATGTGAGTACTCGACATTGGATATAAATAAAAATAAAAATAAAAGGAAATGGAAGACATTTGAATAAAGAAGGGTGATTTCAAATTTCTATTTATACATCCAAGTGCCAATGCATTAAACTAACTAGCTCCTTTTAAAAACAGTATCCTACTTGAATAAACAAAGCTCTTAAATGAGTGAAGCCTATTGAGGCACTAAAACTTTGTTGGGATATTATCGCTTTTAGCTTGCACCAGAAATTATTTATATTTGATAGTCGAAAAAGTATATGAAATTTACATAATTTTTGTATATAACATACAGAATGTGTATATATACAGAATAATATACAGAAAAAATATATTATTTTTTTGCTATTATTTTTAGAGCGGCTATGCAATGTCATTTTTCCAATATTTGATAGAAAACTACCCTCTATAGACCTTCAAAATTTTAATAGCCCATGTTTTTACTCATTGACCCGAAATGTACCTCCGACCCAAACATATTACATCTAAAGGTGGCTAACGGGCCGGGTTGGACCGGAACCGGACCGGCCCAGACCAGTTTAAACCGGAACCGGACCGGCCCGGTTCATAGGGGGCCGGGTAGGCTGGGTAGGGGGTTAGGCCGGGGACGGAGGTTTTCGTTTGGGGAAGCGGTTAACCGGGCCCGGGTAACCCGGTTGGCATGAACAGTGCCCGAACCGGTTAACCCGGACCGGCCCGGACCGGTTAACGGTCAGAAATTTTTTATTTTTATTTTTTTGTACTTTCCTGCAGCGTGGGGTCCACTATCCGTTGGAAAATTAGATTTTTCAGCACATATCCGTTGGCCAACGGATTTGTTGCATAAATGGCCTTTTTTTTATTTTTTTGTATTTAATACTTTACAAAATTAACCCTTTTAAAAATCTATAAATACCCCCCCCCCC
>MU743162.1:0-15622 GCA_026770625.1 Nicotiana glauca
TGCAGTTACACTTAGAAACGGGAGGGAGCTAGAGGAAGTGCCAAAGAAAAGAAAAGACAAGCCCATACCTGAGGGAGAGTTGATCCCTAAAGTAACACAAGAGCCAAAGAATGCTGCTGAAATTCCAGAGCAGTGAAGGCCCCAAGGCCACCACCCCCTTTCCCCCAGAGATTGTAGAAAAAGAATGATGATCGCATGTTCAGCATATTTCTCTCCATGTTGAGCGAGGTTCAATTGAATATTCCACCTGTTGATGTGCTTCGTGAAATTCCAAAGTATGTTAAGTAAATAAAAGATATAGTGGCTCACAAGAGAAGATTGACTGAATTTGAGACAGTTTCACTTACTGAGGAGTGCACTTCAAAGGTCCAAAATAAACTCCCTCAAAAGCTTAAGGATCCTGGCAGCTTCACCATCCATGTGCGAATTGGTAATATTGATGTGGGTCGTGCTCTTTGCGATTTGGGGGCAAGCATAAATCTGATGCCCTTATCTTTGTTCAAACAATTGGGCCTGGGAGCTCCAAGGCCAACTATTGTGATGTTGCAGTTGGCTGATAGGTCGATAGCACACCCTGAGGGGGTAACTGAAGATGTGTTGCTGCAAATTGGGAAATTTATCTTCCCTGCTGATTTCATTATCCTCGATTATGAGGCTGATGAACTAGTTCCAATCATATTGGGGCAACCTCTCTTGGCTATTGGTGATGTAATTATCAACGTGAGAGAGGGAAAAATGATCTGGAGGGTAGACGACGAGGAAGCAGTTTTTAATATTTAGAAAGCAATCCAACTTCCCCGCCACTATGAGGAGCTCTCAATGATATCTATTGTTGAGGCTGATGAGCAAATTCATGACCCAAGTGTATATCTAGATGATTCTCTATAGAAAGCACTTATGTTGTTTGATAGCCTGGGGAGTGATGATGAGGTTGAGGAGATTATGCACATCTTAGATACATCTTGTGCGTACATGCAAGGGATACACCCCTTTGAGCCTTTGAATAGGCTAGAAAGACCTCCTCTAAAGCCGTCCATTGAGGAAGCCCCAAAACTGGAGCTTGAACCTCTTCCACCTTACTTTCAATATGCTTATTTGGGTGACTCTGACACTTTACCTGTGACTGTTTCTTCTGACTTGTCTAAATTGCAGGAAGAGAAGCTGATGAGAGTGCTACGTGAGCACAAGCGAGCAATTGGGTGGACGATGTCTGACATTAAGGGCATTAGTCCAGCCTTTTGCATGCACAAAATCCTCATGAAGGATGGACACAAGCCCAGTGTAGAGCAACAATGCCGACTAAATCCAATCATGAAGGAGGTGGTAAGGAAAGAAGTGATTAAGTGGCTTGATGCAGGTATTATATTTCCTATCTCCGACAGCAAATGGGTAAGCCCCATTCAATGTGTACCCGAGAAGGGGGGATAACTGTAGTGGCTAATGAAAATAATGATTTGATCCCCACAAGAACTGTCACTGGGTGGAGGATTTGCATCGATTATAGAAAATTGAACAATGCCACCCGGAAGGACCACTTCCCCCTCCCCTTTATTGACCAAATCCTTGATAGATTAGCTGGCCAGGAGTACTACTGCTTCTTAGATGGGTACTCGGGATATAATCAGATTTCTATAGCCCTAGAGGACTAAGAGAAGACCACATTTACGTGCCCCTATGGCACGTATACGTTCAAGAGAATGCCCTTTGGTCTTTGTAATGCACCCGCGACCTTTCAAAGGTGTATGATGGCTATTTTTACTGACATGGTCGAGAGGTTTGTGGAAGTATTCATGGATGATTTTTCTGTGTTTGGATGTTCTTTTGATAACTTCTTTATGAATCTTGATAAAGTTCTTGCTAGGTGTGAAGAAATTAACTTAGTACTAAACTGGGAAAAGTGCCATTTCATGGTACGTGAAGGTATAGTTTTGGGGCACAAGGTGTCTAAAAATGGTTTGCAGGTAGACAAGGAAAGGTGGAAGCGATTGAAAAATTGCCTCCACCAACATCTGTCAAAGGCATTCGCAGTTTCTTGGGCCATGCAGGTTTTTATCGTCGTTTCATTAAAGATTTTTCGAAAATTTCCTCTCCCTTGTGAAGGTTGCTTGAGAAAGATGTCTCCTTCAAGTTCGATGATGCATGTCTGAAAGCATTCGAGGAGCTGAAGGGAAAGCTAGTGACTGCACCAATTATCATTGCCCCGGATTGGGAGCAACCCTTTGATTTGATATGTGATGCGAGTGACGTAGCTATTGGAGTTGTGTTGGGGCAAAGGAGAAATAAAATCTTTCACTCCATCTACTATGCGAGCAAAACTCTGAATCCAGCCCAAATGAATTACACAGTTACTGAAAAAGAGTTGCTTGCAGTGGTGTGGGCGTTTGACAAGTTCAGATCATATCTAGTAGGGACCAAAGTCATCGTCTACACAGATCATTTAGCTATCAGGTACCTGTTTAAGAAGACAGACGCCAAGCCGAGACTGATTCGGTTGGTCCTCCTCTTGCAGGAGTTTGACTTAAAAATTCGAGATCGCAAAGGAACAGAGAATCAAGTGGATGATCACTTGTCCAGATTAGAAAATCAGAACCATGTAGCTGAACGGTGTATAATCAAAGAAACATTCCCTGATGAGCAGTTATTGGCGATTGCCTCAAGTACAGCCCCGTGGTATGCAGATTATGTGAATTTTATTGCAAGTAGGGTGACACCACCAGAATTAACACCCGATAATAGAAGAAGGTTCCTGCATGATGTGAGTCTCTACATGTGGAATGAGCCATTCTTATACAAGCTTTGTGCATATCAGTTGGTGCGGAGATGTGTTCCTGAGGAGGAGATGAATGCCATACTTCATGACTGTCACGCTTCGCCATACGGAGGTCACCATGGTGGTGATAGAACCGCCCAGAAAGTTCTACAATTAGGTTTCTATTGGCCAAAATTGTTTAAGGATGCACATGCCTTTGTTAAAATGTGTGACAGGTGCCAAAGAACCGGAACGATCACAAAGAGGCACGAGATGCCGCTGCAAAACATTCTAGTAGTGAAGCTTTTTTATGTAAGGGGGATTGATTTCATGGGACCGTTTCCACACTCTAATGGTCATAGGTACATCTTGGTGGCAGTCGACTATGTTTCCAAGTGGGTGAAGGTCATTGCTCTTCCCACTAATGATGCAAAGGTTGTGGTAAGCTTTGTCAAGAAGCACATCTTTACACGCTTTGGAACTCCAAGAGTGTTGATCAGTGATGGAGGGACGCGCTTCTGCAACAAATTGCTGAATAATGTTCTTGCAAAGTACGGAGTCAAGCACAAGGTGTCCACTGCCTATCATCCCCAGACGAGTGGTCAAGTGAAAGTGTCAAATAGAGATGTGAAGCAGATTCTTGAGAAAACAGTGAACGGAAATAGAAAGGACTGGGTCGGGAAGCTAGACGATGCATTGTGGGCATATCGAACTGCATACAAAACTCCCATAGGTGCCTCTCCGTATAAATTGGTTTATGGGAAAGCATGTCACTTGCCCGTCGAGATTGAACACAAGGCCTATTGCGCAATTAAAAAGCTGAATATGGATGGGGACTTAGCTGGTGAGAAGAGGTTGCTGCAACTCAACGAGCTTGATGAATTTCGGTTGTACGCATATGAAAATGCCAAATTGTATAAAGAGAAGACTAAGAGATGGCATGAAAAGCACATCCAACATCGAGAGTTTGAGCCAGGGCAAGAAGTTCTTTTGTTCAATTCGAGGTTGAAGCTTTTTCCCGGAAAGCTTAAATCTCGTTGGTCAGGCCTTTTTGTTGTGGTAAGTGTGAAGCCTCACGACGCTGTGGAGTTGCGGGATATGAGTTCAACTGGTACTTTCTTGGTAAATGGTTAGAGGATAAAACATTAACGGGGTGGTGACATTGCACGTCACAAGACCTCGGTGGACTTGACGGGTGCTTAAGAACGTGTTGAATAGTGCCGCGACGTTAAATCAGGCGCTGGATGGGAGGCAACCCATTGTATTATTGTAACCGTCGTGCCACGACGTTAAATAAGGTGCTGGTTGGGAGGCAACCCAACGATAGTAGTAGTTGTTGATTTTGTGTTTTAGGTAGTGCTAACCAATGCAGGTGACAATGGTCAAGTGCTAAGGCCGTCAAACGGGGTAAGAACAGGTGAAAAGTTGAAGAAAAAAATTTGCCCAGGTGCGCGCCCGCACTACTGGACGCGCATCTAGGCGCGCTAATTTGCACAAATTCTGCCTGGGCCGCGCACTTGGGCGCGCTACTAGCGCGGTCACGCATCTGAGTGCGCTATTTTCTCCATGTTCTATTTTGGCCGCACTAAAACTAGCCCCCCCGCGCATCTGAGCGCGCTAGTCCCGTCAAAAAGTCGCCCAATTTTTTTTTGTATAGTTTAAGTTTTTTTTATTTTCTTCTTTTATTTTGTTTAGGTTTTAATCTAATAACCCCCCCTTCTTTTATTCCCCACTCGCACAAAAGCCCCTACCCCTCTCTAATCCCCTATTCAAACAAACGCAAAACAAAAAAACCTTCATCTAAATTACTCTCAGATCGTCTCCCCCATCTCACGATCTTCCCCCCCAAGCTCACCTATCTGCTTGCCCATTCTCCTTCTTTACTCACCACCATCTCCCACTAAAAGTATGAACCCAAGTTTCTTTTTCTCTTTTTATTTTTTAGATCTTTGTGTATTCAAATACCTTTGATATAGTAGTTGTTCTTAGACTTTGTGTAGAGAAATTATTAAAATGTGAGATCTACCCCCCCCCCCCCCCCNTCTCCCACTACAGGTATGAACCCTAGTTTCTTTTTCTCTTTTTATTTTTCATATTTTTATGTATTCAAATACCTTTGTTGTAGTAGTTGTTCTTAGACTTTGTGTAGAGAAATTATTGAAATATGTTGTGGTGTTGGTGAGTGATAAGTGTGGGGTAAAACTCCACTTGATTTGTGTTGTTGGTGAGTGTATGTGTTGGATTATTGTTCTAAAAAGCTTTAAAAGGGTTGTGAAGGTCTAATGCCCATAAGCTGTTTGTAGAAAGGCCCAAATGAACGTGATTATGTATTTTATGACCACTTATGCGTATGAAGTCTGAGTAACCGTATTGCTTCACAAATTTTTGTTGGGTTGAGCTAATGAGTTCCCATTTTGCATATATCATGACTTCATCTAGGAAACGACGCGCCACAGGGACTTCATCGAGCAGCCAGGCTGGTTCGTCTAGGTCAAGAGGGGCTGCACATGCACGTCTCTTTGATGCTACAAAATTTGTTTCGTCCAAAGCTCTGGACCGCTTTGCCGAAAAGGCTCGTAAAAAGCCAATTCCGGAAAGGGGTATTCACATCAGACAACTCCAGCGCCACTGCCCTCGCATGTACAATGAGTTAGTGAGGCGAGGGTTACAAACCTTCATCAATGAGCTCGGTGAGGGCAATGCAATGGTTGTGCGGGAGTTCTATGAAAATGTGCCGAAGCATGTTAATGGAGTAGTCACAGTGCACCGAAGGTTGGTGACTGCTTCTGTTGAGGCAATACGGACGACCTACCAACTGCCTCCACCTCCACTGCTCATGATGACTTCTATGAATAAGGCCGCAACCCCAAAAACAAAAAAATGGGCACGATTCTTTGAGACAATTTGTGTGTCTGGAAAAGAAGTGGTCTGGATGGACTATGGGGAGAAATTCCACTCCTCAACACTCACCTTTGAAGGAAAGAGCTGGTTGCACCTCATAAACAACCGCTTGATTTCGTCTCACAATACTACAGAGGTCAATGGGCCCCGCGCTGCCCTGATTTGGTGCTTTGTAAATGGTAACGACTTTGATGTGGCCAAAGTGATGCATGAAGAAATATTCGTCCGCAACCAAGTAAAAAGGTATGGGTTCTTTTTCCCTTCCTTAGTGACTCAACTATGCAGGGCTGCTCAGGTGCCCGAAAATATAGCTATGGATGGGTTGGTAATAAAGGAGGGCAAGTTCTGTGCTGATAAGGTACCAACGGGTAAGGAGCCAGAAGTAGTTGAAGAGGAGGTGGAAAGAAGTGGCTCTGATGATTCTGGTGACGAGGAGGACGCTGAGGAGAATGTGGAAACCGCACCCCAGGCTCAGGAGCAAAGTGTAGCAGCTGCAGGACCATCTGGGACTACAACATCTTCAGGAGCTGCCCGGGTGTCTCGTTTCACTAATTTGGAGCAGGAGATGACTGGTTTGCGAACCTCCATTACTGATTTGGGCACCCGAGTTGACGCGGTAGCTGACCGACAAGTGAAGTCGGAAAAGAAATTTATGGGCTGGCTGAGAGCGTTGGGGCGGGCATGCCATGTCAACCCAGACACCGTTTCCAACCAGGAGTGAGCCGTTAGGGAAGTTCCTTTACCTCACTGCTCTTTCAAATTTTAAGTCATGGGGACATGTCTTCATTTTTAAGTGTGGGGTGGGGGTACTTCGTTGTATGTGTGTAGTTGTATCATTTGAATGTTGCTTTTGTTTTATTTTATTTGACTTTGATAGTTTTAGTGTTAAGTAGGAATCATTAGTTCAATGTAGATAAATCGCTGGGCCCGACGACGGATCCCTTTCGGCGGGGTTCTTGAGGGACTAAGTCGGAAAAAAAATTGGAAAATATATAGACTCTTCCTGATGACGGATCCTTTAGACAATTTTCTTGAGGGAAGTTAGTCTAGAAAAAACACCAAAAAGATTTTTTATTTTTTTCTTAGGTAGTGTAGCAACTCCCCCTTGGTTTTTCTTTAGGCCACGGTTCTTTTCCAAGGGTTTAACTTGAATCGGGTGTAGGTAGTTTTTTTTATTTATTATTTTGTTTTCTTTTTGGATTTGTAGATTAGGTTAATGGGCTACGAGCTAGAAAATAAAAAGAGAACCCAGAGCGTTGACACACCTGAACATAATAGACCCTAGAGTGTAACGCATAGTCTTATTTGTTGAACCTCACTAAAGTTCCTTAATCTGTATGTTTGTTATTGAATTCAATGCTCGTAATGGAGCGTCTTGATGAGTTGATCTGAAATGAGTCATGTGCCAGGTGTGGTGAGGTTTTTTGTGTAGTCCATGTTTTGTACTTGTGTCTAGAACTTGCCCGGTATGTGAGTTGAAGCGAAATTTGAGGTGATGCTCGGTTTGAAAAATGATTTTAGACTTTCTTTGATCTGTTTGAGCTTAATTGCTTATCACAAACAAAATTTACCCCTAGTCAACCCTTTTGAGCCTATAGACTTTTATTTGGTACCCACATTACAAGCCTATACCCTTTTTGTACTTAATTGACATTGTTTTGATCCCTTTTCCTCTTAAAGCACTTTAATTATGAGATGAGAGCTAAAAGAAGTAAGAAGGAACTAAGTGTGGGGTGGCTTTTGAGTGTAACCAATGAAAAGAAGAAAGGTGCACTTACTTTGTTAACTAATACAACACTAGTGAAAATTGGAAGGAAAAAAAGGGGGAAGAATAATCTAAAAAAAAATATATAGAAGAAAGAGATGAAAAATTATTGTCTTGTTCAAGCTAGTGAGTATGAGTTAATGTAGTGCTTAAAGAAGAAGGGAGAATTTTTGGGGTGATTAGTTTGCGAAGGTGAAGTGGATTGAAGAAATTGCGCTTAAAGTTGATTATGTGATGTGTTAAAGTGCTTAAGAGGGTTGGTCACTATTCCTAAATATATCCTACCCACCCCTTAGCCTACATTACAACCATAAAAAAAAGTCCTAATTGATTTTAGACCGCATGAGCCTACATTAGTAAAGATTTACATTAAGGGTAAGCCTATGGTACCAATTGCATGCATGTGACTTCTTTTGTGAGGGTGAGCGATTTCTCTTGATATATGTGAGCATGATATTCAAAATATATGGATTGAATTTATTTTCTTTGATGTGATTGTGAGGGCATGTGATTCGTGAAGGAAAAACAGGTCTTGACTTCTATGTAGAGTACTTTGAGGAAGTATGAATATTGCATGGCACTTGAGAGTCGACTTGTGAAGCCAGGATTGTTCACTGCTAGGCGTAATGTATGTAAATTGTTCTAGGTGTAATGTGTTAGGGGAAATGGTTGAGTGAAGGAACCTCTAAAAAGTATAGTATGATTGCTCGAGGACTAGCAATGAATTAAGTATGGGGTGTTGACAATATGCTGAATCTAGGTAATTTAGCGATTGTTTATGCTCCCGCTTGATGATGTTCCAATGTCATAATGTGGTTAATTGATCAAAAATGGGTTCTAATTGTGATTTGTACATATTGCAGGACGAGGAGCCTATGTGATGCCTTAAAGAGGTGATTGGAACTATTTTAGAGCAAGAACGACCCCTTGGAGCTGAGTACGCACGAAGACGAGGAAAAGAATCAAGGAATTAAGGACCTGGGCTAGTGCGCCCATATGCGCGCCCCCGCTACTTTTAGCACGCCCAACACAGAACATTGTCCAACTAGCGCGGTCAGATGCGCACCTAGGTGCGCGACCGTGCTAGTCCAAATTTCGGGAAGCTTTGTTCAGGGGTATAATTAGAAATCTGGAGGAAACCCCACTTAACCTATCTAAAGTCAAGCTCGCCCAAAGATTATTTATCAAGTTTTTCGTAGTCGAGTGCAAGGTATAGAGAGGCAAGAGGCAAGGCGGAGATTTAACCATCAAGTTCTTCTTTTCTTCCCTTTGTTTTTGCTATTTGTGATGAAATTGAACCCTATTGTGTTGAACACTAGTATGAGTGGCTAAAACCCATTGTTCTAGGGTCATGGGTGAAACATGAATGTTGTTGTTTGAAGTTTAATTCGACAAAATTTGTTTATCCTATTGTGTTGTTTATTTAATTCTGATTTTAATTATTTTGTTGAGTAACTAACAGTGAAATACTATCTACGAATCTTTGGTTGAACTCGAAAGTGGGAACTTTAGATTGCAATAGAATTAAATAGAGCAAGTTCTTGAACCTGGGTATCGGGAAACGGATTCGCAATTGGGATAGATATATACCCAATTGCCTTGCTTGGTTAAAATACAGGAATTGTAAATGCATTCTTGTTAATCTTAATTCCATAGACATATAGGCATTGAGTTTGCTCGAATAGGCGAGTAAGAACTCTACAGATTCTTATGAGTAATATTAACCCTGTCAATCAACAATCCAGATAAATCAATTAGTCGTTTTAAGCCAAGAACACAACATGATTGTTAGATAGCCCGTGACCCTGGAATATCCTCTCCTACTGTTTGTTACTCGAAAATTGCTGGTTGTTGGGTTAATTGTTCTAGTTATATTATTGCTTGATAATTTAGGTAGTAAATTAGTGATACCTCTATTTTGTGGAAAACCTCTTGGATAGATAAGTTAATTGAGTTTAAATCAGTCAACAGTTAATCACAAGTCTTCGTGGGAATGATACTCTACTCACTACTTTATTACTTGACGATCATGTGCACTTGCGTGAGTGTTTTTGGTCGCATCATGTACTTATGCTAGAACTCCAATATAATATACTGGAGTATTTTTTCGGATTTTGAATAGTATTTTCGTTCAGATTTATCTTTACATAAGAAGTGGCTAAATTTCGATTACTTTTAGAATTAGGGCTATTTTTGAATGATCGCTTGTAAATCTTGGTATTTTTGAATTTCGTAGCTTAAATTTTCAGTTCCTCAAGATTATTCCCATAATAGTTTGGATTCTTGAATACCAAAATGCTCCAGTCATCTACTGGAGTTTGCCCATTGGGCTTCCAAATCCCTATGAGCTTAATTATAATTTGAAGTATTAACCCAAATAATCGCCAATCCAACCGCTTAAACTAATAATAACTGAAGATATATAATATATTTAAGTGACATAATATGTATATAATCGTATATAATTTATGTATAATTTATATATGCCGCCTTGATAAAGTAGACAGTAAATTTAGCTGACTATTTGTGTAAAAATCCCGTATTATTTATTGCAATATCTCACAAGGTCAGAGGGCAACCGGTAAGAATTTTGAAGCCCAGCAGAATATGCATTATGAATCCTTAAACTTACCGCACCAAAATAAAAGGAAAGTGATTTGATTGTATTATTATACTGAAGACGGAGATATAAAATTTAAAAAAAAGAAAGAAGGACAAGTGCACAGATAGCCGTTCTCTGAATGATATTTAGAGATTAACCAGTATTTATTTTGTCAATTTTAAACTAAAAAACTTAACTTCGAAACAATTCAGGACATTTTATCCTAAAAATTAAATTGAAAATCGAAATTCAGGACACAATGGCTAATTCCTAAATAACAACCCTCTGGAGTGGTTACCTCGTGTCATTTCTACGATAAAAAAAAAAGAAGGGCAATCCCGTGCACGGAACATACCATATCGCCCAGTAACTCTTTGACATTTGTACCTCACATGAGGTCCAATGATAGCCCAATAACCTTTTGTTGGGCTGACCAATCCTTTTAACTCGAGCGTAAACCATTCCCAGGCTCAAGTGCCTCATTTCGGCCAGAAATGACAAAGATAGCCAATTTAAAGGACAACTATTTAGGAATTAGCGAATGTGTCTTGAATTTTAAATTTTAATATTTCAGTTAATTTTTGGGACACACATGTCTTGAGTTGTCTTGAAATTAAAATATTTAATTCAAATGTACATAACAAGATAATTACTGGTTAATCTATAAATAGCAGTCCTAAAAATGGCTGTTTGTATTGCACTGGGCGCCCTATTTGGGTGCCCCTTTTTAACCTGTAGTCGCTTTGTCTTTTTGTTTGCATCCATACCCACTTTTTAAAAAACTTCAGCTTCCCTTTATATAGCTGAAGTTTCCGGGTTACTAAACAAAAGTTTTTATTTTATAACTGGGAAACTTCAGCTCTAGCTGAAGTTTTTATTTTATAACTGGCAAACTTCAACTCTAGAGCTGAAATTTTTATTTTATAACTTGAAAACTTCAACTCTAGAGCTGATGTTTCCGGATTACTAAATAAAAACTTCAGCTCTTGAGCTGAAGTTTTTATTTTATAACTGGCAAACTTTAGCTCTAGAGCTGAAGTTCGCGAGTTACAAAACAAAAACTCAGGCCCGACTACTAAAATGCTGAAGTTTTGTATAATTGCCTTTACTACTTCAGCCCCGTGTACTGGAGTTATGTGAAAAAGCGGGTACGCTTGCAATTTTTTTAGCAAAGCAAATGCCCCTTCTTCCGCCCAGTTCACAAGAAACTTATCTTTATCATACTCAAATAGCGTAACATGTACTTAGTAGATTTTCCCTCTATTAAGTCGATCGAGTTAGACAATTTGGAATTGGAAAAGTATGATTAATTATTTAACTAATGAATCAAGGAAAGTGTTGGAGATGACAATTAGGCATGGGCTCATAATAAAGCATAACTAGAAATTTATCTATCTATATTATATTAAAACATGAGGTTAAGCCAAGTGGCTTATTGAGAAAATACCACTTGGCACTTTTAAGACAAAATCTATTTTAGATTGACAAGATTAGAATAAAGATAATATGAAATATGGTATATTTAGAAATATTATGTTGATTAGAAGAAAACCAAATCTGTAAATTATTCAAGAAATTTTATGTAGTAAATATTTCCAGCTAAGGAAGATTCTTTCTTTAATTTTGGTCATAGTAAAAAACGAAAGGATTGAATTTGGACTGATTTTCCTTCGGATACATTTCCAACTAAAATTTAGGTGATATTATCTTTTTAATTTAGGTAAGTATTAACAAAATATTTAGTTTGACAAATATGATATGAAATGTTATACTCTTTCTCTCTCTCTTTATATATATATATATATATATATATATATATATATTTATGTCAAGGGGCAAACTACTATAAAGTCACCTGGCAATTTAGGATAATATTTATAATAAGATTTAAATTAAATTTAAGGGTAAAATTATTTTTTGAAATTAAATGAAAAGATATTAAATAAAATGGAAAGAAAGTTAATACAGTCAGACTATAAAAGCCAAAATTTTTCGGAACCAACTTTTAAGCTATATTATAATATATATTCTCTATAACAATACTTCGCTATAACATCCAAAAATATTCGGAACAAACAAGTCTGTTATAGAGAGGTTTATCTGTATTTTTCTCAGATACAACCTACTATCTTATCTTTATTGATAAGATTTTAAGAAAGATAAAGATAATAACTACATAGTAAGAATAAGAATAATCTATATCCATTCTGTTAATTTATTTTCTTAAACCAAATCAACTCAATTCTTTTTCAAGCTTTTGAATTGAAAAACATATAAATCGGACCATAGCCAAGTTTTGAATATGAAAAAACTCCAAGGACGAAAAAATAGGAGCAGATACTCTTCTATTTAATCTATTATTGACTTAAATACTAAATAGAATAATCTTATAAAATTTATAGTGGGAACAATAATAAAGGGAGAGGGGGTGGATAGTGTGTGAAAAATTATAGTTTACAATTACATAATAAATAAAATAAAACAAAAAATAATATTATTAATAAATTTAATATTAATCTAAGTAGTTAACAAAAAAAATTATTACAATAAAAAGAAAAAGTAAATTCATCTACAATATATTATAATCTATCTATATTATATTAAAAGGAGGGTAGTATGCATCTATACCTTCTATATTATCTTCTATATTTGCTTATTGCATGTAGTACAGAAATAATAATTATTAAAATATATAACTTAACAGTAAAGAGCACATTCAAAATTTTAATTTAGTACTGAATATTAATATTATTTCAATTATAGGTGAAATTCTAATGAGACTAATCAATTAAAACATCGTATAAAAATATACAAAGTGAAGGATAGAGATAAACTGTTGATATTTATAATATTTATTTGTTTATAATAATATTAGAATTTTGAAGATGGACGTAACAACGGGATAAAAGTTTCGAGAAAATTTTTTAGGAATCTGAAAATAGATTTTTGTGTTATATTAAAAGGAGAGCAATGGAGAAAAATATTAAATCAAGTGACAAGCTAATGAAATGTAATGAGGTAACACTAAATATAGTAGATTATGTAATAAAGAAAAACGATGAACTCAAAGTAATTCAATTACTATATGAATCCTTTTATAACTTTATAAGATTCTTTTATTGAGTATGTTTCCTTGGGTAATAAGAAGGTAATTAGAGTTTGATTCAAGCAATATGATATAATGTGCTCAAACAAGTTAGATTACATAATATAATTCACATTTTTTAATATTATTCGCGCATCGCGCGGGGTGCTAATACTAGTTAGACAATTAAAATTTAAACATAATTTAAGACACCGACAAATTAGACAGTAACGATAAAATTATTACAATATGCTTATAATATTAGAATTATTATTAATAAATTGAATAGATTTCCACTATATAAATAAATAAATTAAAGTTGTAATTGCGATTACAAAGGAGTTTCATGTCCATGCTCATGCACATAATTGAGGTACTTATTTACCATTAAACAATAACCTTAACTAGTAATTTTGGGTTCGATGATAGAAATAAATATTTTTCCAGTAGAGAGCGTTTTATGTTTTTTTTAGTAAACCTATTCGACGTGAATATAAATTAGTTGAGTTATAGGACCTTTCTTACTGGTGATTAAAAAAGAATTACTATTCTCAAACAGTAATTAACTCTACCAAATTCCCTCTTTAATTTGTCTCTTTCAAATGGAATTCCTAGCTCAAACCTACTTTAAATCACATCAATTAAATCAATCATTAAAGTTAATTATCATATATTTTCTTGATCTATACCTACAAGGAATTTACTCTTGACTTTTTTGTACTATGCATTGTCACATATATTTTTCTTGATCTATCACTACAAGGAATTTCTCTTGGCTTTTTTGCACTATACATTGAATCGGAGATTAATGATATTTAAAGTTTAAATAATAACAAAGTTAAATAAAAGTCAAATTAATTTTTGAACATTAGCTAGATAGCTGCACATGTCCCAAAGAGCTCCTATATAGGTCTATTTTTCTCTCTAAATCTTGATTCAGATAATTTTAATATTATGCCAATACTGACACACATACTGTCACGATCCAATTCCCGAACTCGGGCGTGATAGTTAAACATAAATAAACAACTTAATATGACGTAATAATATTAATTAGCGGAAATACAACCCAACGTAGTCCTAATCGGGGTGTCACAAGTCACGAGCATCTATCAGAATGTAAATCCACTATAAGGTCTAAAGTATACAAAACCGGAATAATGAACAAAAGAGAGGAAAATGGTGCTGCGAACACTGGCAGTCACCTCCTTAACTTATATAACTTCGCCTCTGATCGGCCAAAACCCACTACCGGGTGAATAGATACCTGCATCTGCACACGAGGTGCAGGGAGTAAAGTGAGTACTCCAACTCAGTGAGTAATAATGGTAAATAACAACTGAGCGGTAAGAAATCACGTATGGCAAATCATCATGCTATATAGAAGCAGTGTAAACCCTTTATAGAAAACAGTGAAGCTATGAAATCTTTAAAAAAATATCTTAACTCAGTTTAAGCCTCTTTTGAAATGTCCTTTTTCAGCGGTTACGCAAACGAATGCAAGACAAATAGGGAAGATAAGCACAGAATTTCCGCCCCGCGGGCACAACACTCAGTTATCAAAGAATGCCAGAGTATCAGGTCTATATTGCAAGAAGTAGCACCAAACAACAGATAATAGCACACAAATAAGATAACACAAACACATCAATCAGTACCAGTACCGCTGCGGCGTGCATCCCACTCCATATATCGCTGCGGCGTTGTGACGACCCGACCCGTCGTCTCATGTGTTATTGCTCTGTTATTGGAGGTCCGGTATAGAATTAGGCTTGAATTGGCGAAGTTAGAATTTTGGCGAATTCCAGTTGATGGGTAAGATTTTGATCCGAGGGTCGGAATGGAATTCCGAGAGTTGCTGTAGCTTCATTGGGTGATTTTGGATATGTGTGCAAATTTTCAGATCATTCGGACATCGTTTGGTCAAGTTTTTGATCGAATGTGCAATTTGGAAGTTTTTAAGAAACTTAGGCTTTGATTTGGTGAAATTTGATGATTTTAATGTTAACTATAGTGATTTGATGATTCGAGCAAGTTTGAATAAAGTAATAGATCATATCTGTGCTTTTGGTTGAGGTCCCGGGGGCCTCGGGGTGATTTCGGGTGGTTAAACGGTGAATTTGGAGTTTGGTGCATGGAAGAGGTTTTGCTGGTTCTATTGTTTCCGCATCTGCGGCCGCAGATGCGGCTAGGTGGTCGCAAAAGCGGTCCTTGAAGGACCTAGGTGTTCCGCAGAAGCGGCCGTGGGTTCGCATAAGCGGCGACCGCAGAAGCGGTCCCTGGTGAGTTAAGTTAGACCGCAGAAGCGGTCAAGTGGGCGCATATGCGGTGACCGCAGGTGCGGTAAATTAACCGCAGAAGCGGAAATCGACCTGAGTTTAAGTGAACACTGTTTCACGAATTGAAAGAGAAGGAAAATATTTTGGACTTCGGCTTAGGCGATTTTTGGGCGATTTTGGAGAGAATTCGAAGGGGTTTCATCAGGTATGAACTATTGGACTCGGATTATGTTTATATAGT
>MU743166.1:0-17700 GCA_026770625.1 Nicotiana glauca
GAGTTTTGAAAGGAATTCTTGAGTCTTAAGAGTCTCTTTCTAGACAGTTTTGTAGCCTTCAGTCTGGGGTCCAAGAGTCCTCCTCAAGCCTTTAATTTCCAGCCTTTGGAAATCCTGCCCAGCCTTAGGAAAACCATAGTTTCAGAGGTAGAACAAAAGAGATATATCCTGACAAGCCATACATACGCTGAAGAACATATATTAGAAAACTGAAGGGATACATCCTGGAAAACAGATAACTTGAGACACATTTGGAAGGCTTCTGTTTGAATTACCTGGGTTTATTATTGTTGCTGTTTGGTTTTCTGAAGTTGCTGTTTGTTTGCCTTAAAGTCTCTATTTGGTTTAAACCACTCCTGGAAGTTTTTGGCTATTTTCTGCTATTGGTTTTGCTGGAATCTATCTTTGCTGCTGGTTGTTATTTGTTGTTGCTGTTTGAGCTGCTGCATTACTGATCCTTCACTCCTCATTTCTGAATTTTCCAAATTCCAGGTACACATCTGTTACACTGGTATACAATGTAGCCGAAGTTCGAAGCATGAATAAAGTGAAGCTTTAAAGCTCGAAGCCGCTTAGTCGCATCTTTATATATTTAGTTGTATATATATGTTAGTTATTTGTTCATCCAAATCATGTGTATAAATAAATTCTTATTGGTAGTAGTCTAAGATTGTGAATTCATTCCCATGTATGCTTCCCAGAAAAACCAATGATGTAGTATTCATGCATTGCCGTCTCTAATTTATTTCATTATAGCCCATTTAAATGCATACCAAGTACTAGGTTTAAATAATCAGTTAGCTTACACTCTTTGGCTCATTTAGTCCCGTAAAAAAGTTTCCTTCAAACTCAATTTCGTTTCAGCCATATTACGGATTTGAACACGGATAATGCCATGTAGTCGGCTCAAATCAGCATAGGATGGCCCAGTCCCTGCTTTTCACATTGGGCCTGGGCCCATAAATGTTAAATGGAGGCCTGTTTAGTTCATTTCAGACTCTAACAAGTCATGTTCACAATTCAACTACAAATAACTCGAAATATGGGATGTTACTTCTCCTTTTCACTTTTAGAGAGGAAACAATGTAGGATACAAAAACATGTGTAGTTAGGGCCAGGGTCCAGGTTGAAATTAGACCCGTTTGTTTAAAGGTCGAAAGGTATAATTTTTAACTTAATAAAAGCGGTTCTAAATTGATTAAAGGCGCATAGGTTATAACACGTATAAAAATCAGATATTTTTGTCATTTTACAATAGTTTAAGCGACCGTGCTAGAACCACGGGATCCGGGGGTGCCTAACACCTTCCCTCGGGTCAACAGAATTCCTTACTTAGAATTTCTGGTTCGCAGACTTCATTAGGAAAGTCGAAATTTCCTCGATTCGGGATTTAAATTAATCGGTGACTTGGGACACCTTTAATTTATTCCAAGTGGCGACTCTGAAATAAATGAAATAACCCCGTTTCGAATATTGTCACTTAAATTGGAAAAACTCCCTCGCCTATTTTACCCCTTCGGGTGGGCGCGCCAAAAGGAGGTGTGACACCGACTTACTTAATTTGGTTTCTTTTTAGGGAAAAATCGATCCAAACCGAACCATGAACACCCCTAGCCGTTATAGCTCAAACATCAAAAGTAATGTATTCGATACGAAATCTTATATGCATATCTGAATGAGTAATGAATCTTCAAAGAATTTCGATATTATAATTTGATATTTTCTTTAAATGCTCCTTTTATTTAATATGCTTTGTATTTGAAAAAGAATTTATATAAAAATATAATTCACAATTTAAATATGATTCTCAAGCATCGTTCATCTTTAAGTTTCAACAAGTTCATAAAGTAACACATAATTCTCCATACAATACCATGATAACTAATTATTTGTAAATAATTACTAGCAAATACTGAGCTATTAAATTAATAAGTATTGTATTGCATAAACAAGAAAAAACATATTTAGAAAAATAATTATAAAAATATTATGGACTATTATATAGTAAAGACATAACGAAAGTAAAAAAATAAATACTTTAAAATGAAAGATTTATTTAAAATTAACTATCACAACAGTCTTAATGGATAACGTGCAATAATTTTTACTTTAATTATGATATAAAATACTCTCAACTTAATGATTTATAATTAAAAAAAATTAATTTTGAATAGTCAACAATTTATTAAGAAATTTGAGGATTTACAAGGTTAGTTACATACAATTGGGCGTGTCTGGGGCGTAAGCCTCAATGGCCGAGGCGTAAGTGTTGGGTCATCACCTGCTTTAAACTAAATTCTACATTTTCGAGGACTTGAAAACCTTATTTAGAGTCACCTCGATTTGCGTACGCAGCTCGAACGCATAGTTGGAAAGCTTAAATATGAAAATCTTTAAAAACAAATGATAAAATTTGATTATAAAATGAGTTAATTTGACTTCGGTCAACGTTTTGGGTAAACGGACTCGGACCCATGATTTGACGGTCCCAGAGGATCCGTAGGAAAATATGAGACTTGGGCGTATACCCGAAATTGAATTTCGAGGTCCCAAGCCCGAGAAATAAATTTTTAAAAGAAACTATTTTTTGAAATTGTTTAAGGAAATTAAAATGAAATTTGATTTAGAACATGATAGTATCGGGCCCGTATTTTGGTTCCGGCTCCTGGTACAAGTCTTATATATGATTTAAGACATTTCTATAAAATTTGGTAAAAAACGAATGTCGTTTGACGTGATTCGGACCTAAATTGCTAAAGTTGATGTTTTATGAAGTTTGAGAAAAGATATTTAATTTTGAGGTTTAATTCATTGTTATTAAGGTTATTTTGGCGATTTAATCGTACGGATAAGTTCGTATGATGTTGTTGAGTTAATACGTGTGTTTGGTTAGGAGCCCTGAAGGCTCGGGTGTGTTTCGAGAAGTTTTTTACTTAAGAAAAGTTGCAGGTTTTGTTGTTGAGTGCCCAGGGATTTTACCCTTTGCATTCACATGGTCTCTCTTGCGAACGAGTAAGGCAAATATCCCAGGTGCCTGATTCCTTCTACGCAAACGCGTAGTACAGGTCGCGAACGCAAGGCAGTGGGGGGTTATTCCTTCGTGAACACGAAGGCCAATTGAGCCTGGGCGGGGGTGGGGCAATTAACCTACGCGAACGCAATACCTTGAACGTGAACGCAAGGCTCGAGGAGTTTCTACTCCACGAATGCAAGATGTATTCCGCAAACGCGAAGGCTTATCAAGCCTAACCCATCAAGAACACGATGGACCTGTCGCGAACGCGATGAGTGTTTTCGCCCAGTGATTTTTAAAAGACTAAAACAGAAAACTTACAAGATTTTCATAAAATTTCACAAACCTCTTTTTCTCCAAAGCTCTTAGGCGATTTTTGAAGCATTTCCTCACCATAATCTCTTGGGTAAGTAATTTTTAACTTGTTTTTTTCCATTTTTATCAACACCTACTAGATTTCTAGGCCTAGAACATGAGATTAAGGGTAGAAAATTAGGGATTTGGGTAGAGTTAGGGCTTTTTGATTAATTATGATTTAGACCTCGTTTTGGGGCCAAATTCTGAAACTAATTATATATTCGGGCTCGTGGGTGAATGGGTGATCGGATTTTGGTTCGAACCTCGTGTTTTGACCAAGCGGGCCCGGGGTCGATTTTTGGATTTTTGGAAAAAATGAGTAGAAAACTATAATTGAAAATTGGAATTGGATTGCTTAGCATTTATTGATGTTATTAAGTCGATTATGTATAGATACATTTGATTTGGAGCCGAATTCGACAGGAAAGGCGTAATTGAGGATTGGGTTGGCCGTGGAAGTTTGAGGTAAGTTTTCGGTCTAACCTTAGCTTGAGGGACTAGGAGTTGAGTTCTATTTGCTATGTGCCTCTTGTTGAGTACGGCGTATAGGCATGGTGACGAGTATCTATACATTGGTGTCGGACATGACCGTGAGTCTTAAATTGATACTTGTTGTACTCTTAAATGATGCTATGGATGCTTTAGTGGGTAAATTCTTGGCATTGAGCAAAGACTTAGTTTATTTTTCGTGGAATTTACTTATGATTGGGAATTGGTGATAACTAAGATGAGTAGGAGTCGAGTTAAGGTTGGTTATAACTGATTCTCCCTTGCCGGGACGTATATACGGGTACTGTTGAGTTCCCTTGCCGGGATAGTGTAGTTTATTGTTGATCCCTTGTCGGGACGGTTGTTATGATTATTGCCGACTGTATATTTGGAACGAGTTGTGTGATGCAATATTATTATTATTATATTATATGGATCGGGTTGCACACCACAACAATGATATGTTGGATCGGGTTGCATGCCGCAACAAATATTATATTGGATCGGGTTACATGCCGCAACAGTTATATATGTGGATCAGGTTGCACGCCGCAATAATTATATTATATGGATCGGCTTGCACGTCGCAATAGTTATATATGTGGATCGGGTTGCACGCCACAACCGTGATTAAATAATAAGGGATCGGGTAGCGCACCGCAACAGTAGTAGTACTGTATTGTTGTAAATATTGTATTGTCCCTTCAAATTTCTATTTAGTTTTTTCTAGATTTAATACGTTCCCCGAAGCATGTTTCTCCCTCCCTTTTAAACTGCTTATTTCCTATTTATTTTTCCCGTCATATATTATATAACTGCACAGGTTTTTCTAGAGTCTGGTCCTAGCCTCTTCACTACCTCGTTGGGGTTAGGTCAGACACTTACCAGCATATGTGGTCGGTTGTGCTGATGCTACACTCTACACTCTATGTAGATATCGGAGCAGCACTAGGTCAGCATCAGTAGGGGAGCCAGCCTTCAGTCCACTGAGATTCCGAGGTAGTCCTGCAGGCGTTCGCAGGCCCAGTGTCTCTTCTATCTGTTATTACGTTCTGTTATCATTTGTATCCGAGATAGACTATGTTCTTTCTTTAAGACATTTGTATGTAGTGGTCATAGATAGTCCGTGAATGTTGTGACACCGGTTTCTTGGTAGAGACATATGTTGGTTTTCTTCTCGTATTTATTTTGGTATTATAATCGTCTAATTCTTCTGCTTAATTTTTATCTTCCGTTTTCATTTAAATGTTTATCACCTGTTTATATAAGTTGTAAAAAAGATTAAAATAAATGAGTTAAAGATTTCTAAACTTCGTAGCTTGCCTAGCTTCTACGAGTACGCGCCATCACGACGCCTGAGGGTGGGAAATCCAGGTCATGACAAGTTGGTATCAGAGCTCTAGATTACATAGGTCTCACAATTCATGGACAAGCTTAGTAGAGTTTGAGGGATCGGTATGGAGACGTCTCTATTTATTCCCCAGAGGCTACAAATTTAGTAAAACTTCATATTTGTTCTTTCTTGTCGTGCGGTTTGGTTTCTCAATGCTAATTGAATTTCTACTCTATTCTTTCGCAGATGGCGAGAACACGCACTTCCTCATCTATAGATTAGCAACCCGATCCCCCAGCAGCAGCTCCCAAGAGGGGCAGACGGCAAGGCCGTGCTAGAGGCCGAGGCAGGGGCAGAGCTCAGCCCAGGGCAGCAACACTTGTATAGGAGCCTCAGGTTGATTTTGATGACAAGGTTCTAGCCCCAGCAATTCCGGTGGGCCCAGCTCAGGTCCCAGAGGGGTTTATTGCTACCCCAGTTCTTCAGGATACTCTAGACCGTCTAGTGGGCCTTATGGAGAGTGTCACTAGGGCAGGTTTACTTCCTGTAGCACCAGCCATCTCTCAGGCTGGAGGAGGAGCCCAGACTCCTGCTTCTCGCACTCCGAAATAGGTAGCTTACCAGTTTCAGACTCCGGTGGCTCAACCAGTTGGAGCACTTCAGCCGGGTGTGGTAGCTCATACGGAAATGGTACAGCCATGTCTGCCGATGCTTTGTGGAGATTGGACAGGTTCACCAAGCTCTTTATTACTACTTTCAGCGGTGCATCTAATGAGGATCCCCAGGATTATCTGGACAGCTGTCATGAGGTTCTTCGAAACTTGGGGATAGTTGATACCAACGGGGTCGATTTTGACATATTTTGCTTGTCTGGATCCACCAAGACTTGGTGGAGGGATTATTACTTAGCTAGACCAGCAGGATCGCTAGCCTTGACCTGGGAGCAGTTCACACAGCTATTTCTGGAGAAGTTTCTCCCAATTACACAGCGAGAGGCCTATCGGAGGTAGTTCAAGCGCCTCCAGCAGGGATCCATGACTGTTACCTAGTACGAGACCAGATTCATTGATTTGTCTCACTATGCTCTTATCATACTTCCCACTGAGAAGTAGAGATGAGACAGTTTATTGATGGACTCATTCAGCCTATTCGTCTCCAGATGGATAGAGAGACTAGGAGTGAGATATCCTTCCAGGAGGCGGCCAATGTGGCCCGCAGAGTTGAGATGGTACGATCACAGGGGGGTGGTCATGGGGCAGACAAGATACCCTATCATTCAGGCAGATTCAGTGGTACCTCTTCCATAGGTAGAGATTCATATGGTAGAGGCCATCCTCCTAGGCCTTTTTAGTCAACGCTCCAGGTTTCTCACGGCACTTCAGGTGGCCTTGGTTCTCAGATGCAGTATTCTGATGATCAGTCCTACAGTGCACCACCAGCTCCTATCAGTGCACCGCCGCTCTAGAGTTTTTGGGGTGGTCATTCGGGTCGCCAAGGTCAGTCTTAGTTTTCTCAGCCGCAACACTCGGGTAAATTCTATGAGTGTGGTGAGTATGGTCATATCAGGAGGGCTTGTTTGATATTGGTAGGGACTTAGTCGCAGCAGCAAGGTTCCCGTGCTATGGTTCAGGCACCAGGTGTTCCACAACCCACCCAGCCAGGTAGAGGTGGGGGTAGAGGTGCTAGAGGTGGAGGTAGAGGATTTACAGGTGGAGCTTAGGCCGCTAGAGGTGGAGGCCAGCCAGCTGCAAGCCGTCCCAGAGATATAGTCCAGGGTGGTAGGGCCCAGCCCCAATGTTATGCTCTTCCACCTAGGCCCAAGGCTGAGGCTTCGGATGCAGTTATTATAGGTACTGTTTTGGTTTGTGGCAGAGATGCTTCAGTTTTATTTGATCCAGGGTCTACCTACTCCTATGTGTCATATTATTGTGCATCATATCTAGTCATGCCTAGTGATTCTTTGAGTGCTCCTATTTATGTGTCTACACCGGTGGGTGATTCTATTGTGGTAGATCGAGTCCATCGTTCTTGTATTGTAGTGATTGGGGGTCTTGAGACTCTTGTAGATTTATTGTTTCTAGACATGATCGATTTTGATGTTATATTGGGGATGGACTAGTTATCACCTTACCATACCATCTTGGACTGTCATGCCAAAACTGTGACCTTAGCCTTACTGGGTTTGCCTCGTTTAGAGTGGAGAGGGACTCCTGGTCATTCTACCCGTAGTGTTATCTCATATGTGAAGGCTTGGCGTATGGTCGAGAAGCGGTGTTTGGCCGATTTGGCATATGTTTGTGATTCTAATGCTGAGGTTCCTTCTATTGAGTCTGTGCGCGTTGTCCGTGAATTTCTTGAGGTATTTTCTTCAGACCTGTCGGGTATGCCACCCTACAGGGATATTGATTTCTGCATTGATTTGGATCTGGGCACTCAACCCATTTCTATCCCACTGTATCGTATGGCCTCGCTTGAGTTGAAAGAGTTAAAGGAATAATTGCAAGATTTGCTTGAGAAGGGTTTCATTACACCCAGTTTTTTGCCTTGGGGTGCACCGGTGCTTTTTGTTAAAAAGAATGATGGGTCAATGAGAATATGTATTGATTATCGGCAATTGAACAAGGTTACAATCAAGAATAAGTATTCGCTGCTGAGGATTGATGATTTGTTCGATCAGCTTCAGGGTGCCAAGGTATTTTCAAAGATTGACTTGAGATCTGGCTACCATCAGTTGAGGATTAGGGCATCTGATGTCCCTAAGACAGCTTTCCACACTCGGTACATACATTATGAGTTCTTGGTTATGTCATTCAGCTTGACAAATGCCCAAGCAGCTTTTATGGATTTGATGAATCGAGTGTTCAGGCCTTATTTGGATTCGTTCATGATAGTCTTCATTGATGATATATTGATATATTCCCGCAGCCAGGATGAGCACGAGCAGCACCTTAGAGTGGTTCTTCAGACTCTGAGGGATAGTCAGTTACATGCTAAGTTCTCAAAGTGTGAGTTCTGGTTGAGTTCAGTTGCATTTTTGTGTCAGCGGAGGGTATTCATGTTGATTAAAAAAAGATTGAGGCAGTCAAGAACTGGCCTAGACCAGCATCACCTACAGAGATTCAGAGTTTCTTGGGATTGGCAGGCTACTATCATCTGTTCATGGAGGGGTTCTCATCTATCGCAGCCCCGATGACCAGGTTGACCCAGAAGGGTGACCAGTTCATATGGTCGGATGAGTGTAAGGAGAGCTTTCAAAAGCTTAAGATAGCTCTAAATACGGCACCGGTATTGGTTTTGCCTAAAGGTTCAGGTCCTTATACAGTTTATTGTGATGCTTCTCGTATTGGGCTTGGTGCAGTATTGATGCAGGATGGCAAGATCATTGCCTATTCTTCGTGTCAGTTTAAGATTCATGAGAAGAATTATCCGGTTCATGATTTGGAGTTGGCATCCATAGCTCACGCATTGAAGATTTGGAGGCATTATCTGTATGGCGTGGCATGTGAGGTGTTCACAGATCACAAGAGTCTTCAGTATTTGTTCAAGCAAAATGAGTTGAATTTGAGGCAGAGAAGGTGGTTGGAGTTGTTGAAAGATTATGATGTCACCATCCTATATCATCCAAGAAAGGCCAATGTAGTGCACGATGCTTTGAGTAGGAAGTCAGCCAGTATGGGCAGTATTGCTTATATTCCGGTAGGTGAGAGACCGCTTGCTTTGGATGTTCAGGCTTTGGCCATTCAGTTTGTGAGACTGGATTTTTCTAAGCCTAGTCGTGTTTTAGCTTGCACGGTCGCTCGTTCTTCATTATTAGAGCGTATCCGTGATCGGTAGTATGATGATCCCTATTTGTGTGTCCTTAGAGACACAATGCAGAGCAGAGGTGCCAAGCAGGTTACCTTAGATGATGATGGAGTTTTGAGATTGCAGGGTCGAGTTTGTGTGCCTAATGTGGATGGGCTCCAAGAGTTCATTTTAGAGGAGGCCCATAGCTCCCGGTACTCTATTCATCTGAGCCCCGCAAAGATGTATCAGGATTTGCGGCAGCATTATTGGCGGCGGAGAATGAAGAAGGATATCGTTGCATATGTAGCTCGATGTTTGAATTATTAGCAGGTTAAGTACGAGCATCAGAGGTCCGGTGGTTAATTTTAGAGGATTGAGCTTCCCAAGTGGAAGTGGGAGCGGATCACTATGGATTTCGTTACTGGACTCCCGTAGACTCGGAAGAAGTTCGACGCAGTATGGGTCATTGTTGAAAGGCTGAACAAGTCAGCACATTTCATTCCTGTGGCAGTCTCCTATTCTTCTAAGAGGTTAGCTGAGGTCTATATCTGGGAGATTGTGCGCCTTCATGGTGTTCTCAAGTCTATCATTTCGGATCTAGGTATGTAGTTTACTTCACATTTATGGAGAGCAATTCAGCGAGAGTTGGGCATACGGGTTGAGTTGAGCACAACATTTCATCCCCAGACGGACAGGCATTCCGAGCGGACTATTCAAATTTTGGAGGATATGCTACGAGCTTGTGTTATTGACTTTGGAGGCTCGTGGGATCAGTTTTTGCCTTTAGCAGAGTTCGCCTACAAAAACAACTACCAGTCGAGTATTTAAATGGCTCCTTATGAGGCCTTATATGGTAGGTGGTGTCGGTATCCAGTTGTATGGTTTGAGCCGGAGGAGGCTCGGTTGTTAGGTACGGATCTGGTTCAGGATGCCTTGGACAAGGTCAGGATCATTCAGGATATGCTTCGTTCAGCTCTGTCCAGGCAAAAGAGTTATGCCAACCGCAAGGTTCGTGATTTGGCTTTCATGTTTGGTGAGTGGATATTGCTTCGAGTATTGCCTATGAAGGGCGTGATGAGATTTGGGAAGAAGAGCAAGCTTATCCCTAGGTTCATTGGCCCGTTTGAGATTCTTGATCGAGTGGGAGAGGTGCCTTATAGACTTGCATTGCCGCCGAGATTATTAGTCGTACATCCAGTGTTTTATGTATCCATGCTTTGGAAGTATCACATCGATCCATCCCACATGTTGGATTTCAGCATTGTCTAGTTAGACAAGGACTTATCTTACGAGGAGGAGCCGGTGGCTATTCTAGACCGGCAGGTTCGTCAGTTGAGGTCGAAGAGTTTTCCTTTTGTTCGTATTCAGTGGAGAGGTCAGCCTCCTGAGGCATCGACCTGGGAGTCCGAGCCTGATATGCGGAGCCGTTATCCTCATCTTTTCCCCTACTCAGTTACTTCCTTCTTCTGTCCGTTCGAGGACGAACAGTTTTTTAGAGGTGGCAAATGTGTTTCCGAGGCTGACGTGCTTTAAACAAAATTCGGTATTTTCGAGGCCTTGAAAACCTCATTTAGAGTCACCTCAATTTGTGTGCACATTCCGGGCGCATAGCCGGAAAGCTTAAATATGAAAATCTTTAAAAAATGATAAAATTTGGTTATAAAATGAGTTAATTTGACTCCGGTCAATGTTTTAGGTAAACGGATCCGGACCCCCGATTTGACGGTCCTAGAGGGTCCATAGAAAAATATGGGATGTGGGCGTATACCCGAAATCGAATTTCGAGGTCCCAAGCCCGAGAAATAAATTTTTAAAAGAAATTATTTAAGGAAATTTGAAATAAAATTTGAATAGAACACCATAGTATCGGGCCCGTATTTTGGTTTCGGTGCTCGGTACAAGTCTTATATATGATTTAAGATATTTCTGTAAAATTTGGTAAAAAACGGATGTCGTTTGACGTGATTCAGACCTAAATTGCTAAAGTTGATGTTTTATGAAGTTTGAGAAAAATTCTTTGATTTTTTGGTTTAATTCGTTGTTATTTATGTTATTTTAGCGATGTAATCGCACGGATAAGTTCGTTTGATATTGTTGAGTTAATACGTGTGTTTGGTTGGGTGTCCCGAGGGTTCAGGTGTGTTTCGAATGTGTTTTGGGAAGTTTTTGACTTAAGAAAAGTTGCAGGTTTTGTTGTTGAGTGCCCAGGGATTTTACCCTTCGCGTTCACGTGGTCTGTCTTGCGAACGAGTAAGGCAAATATCCCAGGTTCCTGATTCCTTCTACGCGAACGCGTAGTACAGGTCGCGAACGCAAGGCAGTGGGGGGTTATTCCTTCGCGAACGCGGTCCTAGCCACGCGAACGCGAAGGCCAATTGAGCCTGGGCGGGGGTGGGGCAATTAACCTACGCTTACGCAATACCTTGAACACGAATGCGAGGCTCGAGGAGTTTCTACTCCGCGAATGCGAGCCGTATTCCGTGAACGCGATGGACCTGTCGCAAACGCGATGAGTGTTTTTGCCCAGTGATTTTTAAAAGACCAAAACACAACACTTACGGGATTTTGATAAAATTTCACAAACCTCTGTTTTTTTTTAGAGCTCTTAGGCAATTTTCTCAGCATTTTCTCACCATAATCTCTTTGATAAGTAATCTTTAACTTGTTTTCTTCCATTTTTATCAACACCTACTAGATTTCTAGGCCTAAAACACGAGATTAAGGGTAGAAAATTAGAAATTTGGGTAGAGTTAGGGCTTTTTAATTAATTGCGATTTAGACATCATTTTTGGGGTCAAATTCTGGAACTAATTATATATTCGGGCTCGTGGGTGAATGAGTGATCGGATTTGGTTCGAACTTCGTATTTTGACCAAACGAGCCCGGGGTTGATTTTTGGATTTTTGGGAAAAATGATTAGAAAGCTATAATTGAACATTGGAATTGGATTGCTTAGCATTTATTGATGTTATTAAGTCGATTATGTATAGATACATTTGATTTGGAGCCGAATTCGACAGGAAAGGCGTAATTGAGGATTGGGTTGGCCGTGGAAGTTTGAGGTAAGTTTTCGGTCTAACCTTAGCTTGAGGGACTAGGAGTTGAGTTCTATTTGCTATGTGCCTCTTGTTGAGTACGACATATAGGCATGGTGACGAGTATCTATACGTTGGTGTCGGGCATGACCGTGAGTCTTAAATTGATACTTGTTGTACTCTTAAATGATGCTACAGATGCTTTAGTGGGTAAATTCTTGACATTGAGCAAAGAATTAGTTTATTTTTCATGGAATATACTTATGATTGAGAATCGGTGATAACTGAGATGAGTAGGAGTTGAGTTAAGGTTGGTTATAGTTGATTATCCCTTGCCGGGACGTATATACTAGTACTGTTGAGTTCCCTTGTCAGGATAGTGTAGTTTATTGTTGATCCCTTACCGGAACGGTTGTTATGATTATTGCTGACTGAATATTTGGAACGAGTTGCACGCTGCAATATTATTATTATATTATATGGATCGGGTTGCACGCTGTGACAATGATACGTTGGATCGGGTTGCACGTCGCAACAGTTATATATGTAGATTGGGTTTCACGCCGTAACAATTATATTATATGATCGAGTAGCGTACCGCAACAGTTATATATGTGGATCGGGTTGCACGTTGAAACAATGATTAAATGATAAGGGATCGGATTGCGCGCCGCAACAGTAGTAGTACTGTATTGTTGAAAATATTACTGTCCTTTCAGATTTCTATTTAGTTTTTGCTAGATTAATACGTTCCCCGAAGCATGTTTCCCCCTCCCTTTTAAACTGCTTATTTCCTGTTTATTTTTCTCGCGTTTATTGTATAACTGCATAGGTTTTCTGGAGTCCGGTCCTAGCCTCGTCACTACCTCGCCGGGGTTAGGCCAGACACTTACCAGCACATGGGGTCAGTTGTGCTGATGCTACACTATGCACTCTGTGCAGATACCAGAGCAGCACCGGGTCAGCAACAGTAGGGGAGCCAGACTTCGGTCCACCGAGATTTCGAGGTAGTCCTGCAGGCGTTCGCAGACCCGACATCTTTTTTATATGTTATTATGTTCTGTTATCATTTGTATCCGAGACAGACTGTGTTCTTTCTTTCGGACATTTGTATGTAGTGATCATAGATAGTCCGTGAATGTTGTGACACCGATTTCTGGGTAGAGACATACGTAGGATATTTTTGTCGTATTTATTTTGGTATTATAATCGTCTAAGTCTTCTGCTTAATTTTTATCTTCCACTATTAAATGTTTATCACTTGTTTATATAAGTTGTAAAAAGGATTAAAATGAAAGAGTTAAAGATTTCTAAACTTCGTGGCTTGCCTAGCTTCTACGAGTAGGCGTCATCATGACTTCCGATGGTGGAAAATTCGGGTCATGACAGTAAGCCTCACGGAACTAAGCCTCACACATAAGCCCAGAGGCGTTTTACAAGTGTTCCGCCCTAGGGCGAGCCCCTGACAAGTCTCAATTCTGTCTTTTAAAACAGAGGTATTGAGTGGCATAATTAAAATCTATACAAGTTCGTCCAGTCACCGGTATATAATAAAAATACAAATAAATAAATGTGCATACCAGCCACGAGTCCGAAACCTAAATGACAACTTTTTTGACTCAAAAATATGTTTTTATGATTTATAAAAAATTACCTTTCTACCTAAAATGCGATATATAATACGTTTTACTTTAACGAAATTTTAACCGTTAAAATAAATTACAATATAATACCACGTTTTATATATAACGCAATATTATAATGCGTTTTGCCGGGAGGACCCACGTGAATTTCTCAGCCTTTTGAAATGGCAATTTCCTAACCATGTGGGTCCTCAACAGTATATAGCAGCTTTTTTATGATCTCTTTTTGCGGCCACTTTTGAAATGGCAATTTCCACTTTTACTGTCTATTGAACCTCAATTGTAAGTGTGTCCCAGAAATATAATTAAGAAACGAATTTGGGACTAAATTCTTAAGTATTTTTTTTATTATCAAGACTTAGAGTCTCGTGGTATGATGAGAGTCTTTTATACAATAATCATCTTTCGTTTCCATCGAACAGATAATATAGCGATCTGTCGTACAAAATCTTTATGTAATAACGCCCCATAAACTTCTGTAAAATGAGTGTGAGATTTTAGAAATGTTCAAATGATCACAACGGTAATAATTTTTTTTTTGATGTTACGTCAATTTAACTAAGTAAAAATCTTTTCAGAATTTGACGAAACTTCCAATTATTTTTAGAAGGTTTTGCAAAAATTTTGGGGAGCCACAAATGCTTTTTCTTAAAGTAATTATTTTAGAGTTGACGTGTTTGGCCAAACTTAAAAAAATAAATAAATGCTTTTAAATAATAACAACCGACAAATGACGGATCCACATGGAGAGTTAATTGTGAGTGCTCAAGCACCCATTTTCTTTACCTGGATTTAATATATTTATATAGACAATTAGTAAAAAATATAAATAAGTAGTGCAAGAGCACCCATAGCTAAATCCTTTTATCTTTCGAAACTCTTTCTGCCGAGCAATCATGACTATAAAATCTTGGATCCGCCATTATAAATGACTAAGCATACATTGCTACTATAATATTAGGAAAAATATTTTTTAAATTGATTAGCCAAACATAATCTGCTATTACTTTTTAAAAGTACTTTTCGAAAAATACTCCTAATAAAAAGCAATTTTCAAATAATATGATTTTGAAAATATGGTTAAATAGCCTAGAAAAATCCTCCACTTTGATTTAGCACATTTTTTATAACGGGCAGTTAAAACTAAATATTTGTACCCCTAGAATGCAAAATTATTTTGTTTTAGAAAGAAAATTATGAATCCTACTTCATCCGTATCAAAGATTAGTCGTTTCAGTAAATTAAATTTGTATTAAAAGATTTGACGTATTTAACAAATCAAAAGTTACTTATTCATTACTTTTTCAAATATATCCTTACTATTTAAATTAATTAGTGATTATTAATTAAATAATATCTAAGAGAGGTAAAAGTTATTTTGACACACAGCCTTACGACTAAAGGTATGAAATCTATGTTAACGGTTCGTGCAAGAACTTTAACAAAATATATAAACAATATTGATCGAATGTATTTCTTCCGGTCAATTATAAGTATTTTTTTTTATGGTTCACCATATTAAAATTTTTTAAATATTAAGAAGGAATTAACTTATTCTTTCCAAAGTCGCTTTTGGAGTAAAGAATCTAAAAATAATTTGTTATATTTTTTATGAGCAAATTAAGGTTAACATAATTAATTTTACTGTTAACTAATGCTAAAAATAAAGTTTTTAATATGTGCGAAAAAAAGTAAACTATAAATTAAAGTGGATCAAGTAATAAATTAAATCTTCTAAATTAATCCTTCAGGTCCAAAATAACTAACTTTTTTGGATGTTTTCACAGAGATTAAGAAATTCATCTTTTAGCATTAATTAGTAATAGAATTGATCATATTAATCTTTACTATCTCACATATATATTACTAACATATATTTTAATATTATTTATTTTAAAGATAATATAAAAAAAATTAATTTATTCTTAAAATTTTAAAAAATTAATTATTTTAGACCACAAGAAAAAAAGGCCGGAGGGAGTACAAGACTTTAATATCCATTAAAGGTCTATGATAACGAGAGTACAACAAATAACACGTTGCACGATATCCATTTACCGACAGTTGCCTGCTACTAAATCCTACAGTCTTCTGAGGCCCATATTCTTTCAACGATATTTGAAAGATCTTATGTGGGCAAAATACAGTATAATACTATATTATATGTAAAATATAATATTATATTATATAATATTTTAACGATTAAAATTTTGTTAAAATAAAATACAGTATAATACTGTATTTTAGATAAAAAATTATTTTTTTTTTAAAACGTAGAAACATATTTTGAGCCTAAAAATTTATCATTTAAGTTTCGGACTCCACCGGCCAACCAACGGTAGTACTTATTGCCTTAAATAATGCTAGTGCAATCTAACTAGACAACTGTAACACTTTAGTATGTCATCCCATTAAGATATTAAAATAAAAATTATTTTTGAATTAACATGAAGATGATGAAATTTGGCATCACATCAAAATTTGAAGGTGGTTTACCTCACTTATCGTAGAGGACGGGGCTTAACTCGTAAGCATCTAAACATTTTTTCCCAATAAATAATCAAAAAGTAATCCTTACATAAAAAATTAAAAACCAATATCTCGCGTAAACACTCAAACCAAACAAGCAGGGCCGGAGCTACCCTTGTCCGAGGGGTGTCAACCGACACCCCTTCGCCGGAAAATAATACTGCGTAAATAGATATTTTTTTAAAAAAATTTGAATATATACAAGGGGTTGACACCCCTTGACACAAGACAAACTCTTAGTGTTATGGTCTAGGGGTGTCAAAATTTGCACAAGGTTACAAGTTTCATTCCCAATAGTAGCAATTTTTTTTTTATTTTGACACCCCTTTGTATAATTCCTGGCTCCGCCACTGCAAACAAGTATATATCTAGTAAAAAATCCAGTAAAATCTTATAAGTAAGGTTTGTCGAAAATAATGTGTACGCACTATTTTCGGTAGACCCTCAACTCAAGAACAGAATTATATTGATTTAATCTTAATCATCTTCTTTTTCCTTTTTAACATTTACCGGAGAATCTTTCAAATTGATCAGCTGGAAGGATGGTATGACCTTCACATAGATCCCTATACCTTCAATATCATCAGAATTCATACTACTCAAGTACTCATAAAAAAGAAGATTTCAATTTTCGAGTTAGCACCTGCAGCGAAATAAAAAATTAAAAGAAAGAAAAAGAAGAAAGAATAACACTTCAATTAATTAAAGTTAGAATTTCAGCATCATGAAATGACATAATGTAAAGAAAAAGAAGAAAGAATAACACTTCAATTAATTAAAGTTAGAATTTCAGCATCATGAAATGACATAATGTCACTATGATTCTGATCACGCCTTACTATACCTTCTAAAAAGAACAATGCGGTCGTTGCAAATATAATCCGGTTTACAAGTCCGGAGTCGAATCCCACGGAAAATTAACCTATTAATTACCTTTATTGGAATCACTAAATTCTTTATAATCAACTTCCCCAAAAGTTGTGAACAATAGTTGATGGTATTTCTACTAACTAAGATTGAAAATAAATAAATAAACAGCTGTAAACTAAATATGCTTGGGTTGAAAACAATAATGAAAAGGTTCTAAGGTAGTGATTTCCCCTATTGATGGAATCCCTTCCGGGTATGTTTCATATAGATTCACCAAAATATCTCTATAAATCATAAGCACTCTTTTTACCGTAAATCTCTCCCGAGTAATTGCAATAATTTACTAGACGCGCTCTCCCGAGTTACGCTAGCTGACTTTTTTTATTACAGCTCACTTTAGATCACACCCAAGGCTTCGTTATCCCTAATCCCGCCTTTAACCCGTAGTTATAGATCCCTCTTATACTTTGGGAGTGGTGTTGTTCAATAATTACCTAAATATGCACTCTCTCCCGATTTATGCACACTAAATAGGCACAACTAATTGAGGATTCTGTCAATTAACTACAATAAACACGTAATTGAACAAATAGAGATTAACCGGCAAACTATATGAACATAATCAAGAAGTTCATCCTTCAATAG
>MU743166.1:19077-35643 GCA_026770625.1 Nicotiana glauca
TAAATCTTTGCTCGTCCTCGAGTAAGTTGGACCACACTTTTATGCCTATTCGTTAGATGCATTACCCTTTTATGTCACACCTGCTATTATGAAAGAACAACCTAAGTAGTGCAACAGCCACACCTCAGATGAAGACTCTAATGCCTATGTACTCTAACAGAAATGAAGACTTGCTTTTTCTTCTTGAGTTAAATGCCCTCACATCACATTTTTTAGAGAATTTCCACACACATGAAATCAAACCGCAAGGAACTGTAGAATAAACGAATTCACTCACTCTCAGAAAGAACATTCATATGCCACACAGATACACTATAAGCTTGCCCTTAGTGTAATACTCTACTAATCGAATTGTTCAGTCTAAGATCAATAGGGCTTCATTTGGTTGTAATGTAGGCTACGGGACGGGTAGGATACATTTAGATATAAGAGTGACTGCACCTCCCTAAGCACTTTAATACATACATTTTCTTAATTAAACCTCATCCTTATGTCACCCCAAAATTCCACCTTCACATAAATGTAACTACCCCATTCTTCTTTAAGCACTCTTGCATCAAGAGCCACCACTTATCTAGGCGTTTTTATGCTTATTTTTTTTCCAATTCAAGTGGCTCTTCCTTTTTCAAAACAGTGTACCTTTCTCCTTATTCAACTAGTTCCACTTGAAAGCCAAACCGACCACCCCACACTTTAACTTTTACAAGGTTCATAACAATTCAAGTGCTCATGAGAGGTGAAAAGGTTCAAATAGATGGTTAATTCAAACAAATGGATAAGGCTTGTAATGTGGTTGCCAAAGAAAAAGGATTATAAGCTCAAAGGAGTTAACTATGGTAATATGTATAGGTGGATTCAAGATTATATAGGCTTCACAAAGAAATGCCTAAATCATCTCTAAGACCAAACAACTACTATTTCACTTTACACACACACAGGGCAAGTTCTAGGTATCGCATGCAAGCACAGAATACATGTATAACCTCACACACACTTGGCATGTAACTCATTTTGAATTAGTTTGTCAACACATTTACATAAGCATTCAAGTAAGACAAGGTGTGCAAAATTAAGGCATAAGATTAAGAGTCTACACGTGAGCCTAGACGTCGCACCCTCAAGTTTGTTTTAAGTATTTCCAGGTATGAACACCACGGGATGCATTCTTGCCCAACCCTTCTTAGCCACAAGAGTCCTAAGGGTCCTAAAATCTATTAAAGAAAAATCTACCTAACCAGGTTCAAGAAAAACCCTTGGAAAAGAACCGCGGTCAAAAGAAAAACCAAGGGGGAATTGCTACACTACCTAAAAAGAAAATAAAAATCTTTTTGGTTTTTTGATTAGACTACTTCCCTCAAGAATACTGTCTAGGTGGTCCGTCCTCAGGAAGAGTCTCCTAACTTTTCTAGTTTAATTTTTTTTATATCCGACTTTAACCCTCAAGAAACCCGTCGACAAGTGTCCGTCGTTGGTCCAAATCGGTGACATCTAAGATACATATACAATAACAACATATATACATAAATCATATATACAAATACTCAAGTATCCCACCCCACACACAAAGAGTATGGCATGTCCCCATGTCATAAAATAATTAAAGAGCAGAAGGTTAAGAGAACTTCCCTGGTCATCAGTCGGAGTCAGAGACGGTGTTGGGATCTAAGTGACATGCCCTCCCTAAAGCACGGAACCAAGACATCACCCGGCTCTCAGACCTGGCCTGCCTTCTAGACATGGCATCCAAACGAACATGCAAGCTATCTACGTAGGTACATATATCCACTACATCTTCCTCCATAGAAGGCAACAAGGGTCGGCTGGAGTATGATCGAGGGTAATCCGCCCCGGTGCGGGGTTGCCGTGAGGATCCAGCTGCATCATAAGACCTCTCGGGTGGTGCCATAGTTGCTGGGGCATCATCATCATCCAGGTCAATGTGTGTAGGTTCATCTCTGCCCACTTTGCTCTTTGACGCTTTAAAAGCTGCTTTTTGGGGGTAAAGTGCCATCCATAGGATTGACTGGGACATTAACTATCAAACATAACCTCGTCACCAGTGAGGGGAAGTAAACCCCCTTAGTCATTAGAGGCGACCGGAGCATCATTTCATTTCCAATGATCTTAGCAATATCGACGCCCTTCCTGGTCACAAAGCACCAAACCAATAAAGACCGCAAGCTGTTCACATCTGTTGTATTGCTCGTGGGCAACAATCTGCTGCAAATCATAGTAAACCAACACTTAGCATCCCAGGTGAATGACTTGGAATGCAGGGTCATGTTATCCTGAATCCAAATTGGCCTTCCCCTTGAGCATAAGGAGTCAGTCAGAGTGCCCAGTCTACCCCTGGAGAATTGTGGTAATAATCATTGTCACCAGTGAATGGGGACAACTACAGGACCTGGCAAATTTTCTTGACTGAGGCCGCACCACCACCGAACGACACATATGTTCCGGGCAATTCGCGTAGAACTCCCGGACTATCATTGGGTTTGTCGTGTCAGGTTCATCGAATAAGTACTCCATCCCCCTCCGGCGAATTTCTTCATACATATCCGGCTTTTCAGCATGGAGGGCAGCCCTGTCAATACCAATCTCCGGGACAAAGTTCTTAATGGCTTTCGCATGAAACATGTCCTGGACCTCCTCGGACGTGAACCGGGTGGCATCATAAGTGGGCACGTCGGAAGTACTTTCTGAGTTTCTTCGCTTATTACGGGCCATCGTACCTGGGCCCGTTTTGGTCCATCGTGGTCCTACTGCGGTTACGCCATGACCGCGGTGGAAAAACTTCAGAGAGGGGCATCCACCGTGATCCTACCGCAGTTACGCCGCAACCGCGATGGGATAACTTCAGAGAGGGATCTCCACCGCGGTCCCACCGTGGTTACGCCGCGATCGTGGTGGAGCCGTTACTGGCTGCCTATTGCTGGGGTTCTGTTCATTGTTGTGCCCCTTATGCACTATTTTTTACCTCTTTTAAGGCCTACCTTACCCATGGTATGTCCAGGCTCGTGATGCAACAACCTCCGTACTAACCTGCATAAATACAACATGTTGGAAATTCTACTATCGTGGGTTGCCTCCCATGAAGTGCTTAATTTAACGTCGCGGCACGAGCGCAAGATTCGATCAACCTCTTTTTTTTTTCTTCTTTTTTTTAAAGATATTACAAACTACACTGACAACACATTCGTGGGTTTCCTCCCACGCAGTGCCTGATTTAACGTCACGGCACGACGCACGTGAGTGCATTTAAGGCTCGCTCGACCTATGAGGTTCAATCAGGTGGATCTCAGACCCTTCTTTGGTTCGTTCATGCCCACATATAGTTTTAATCTCTGCCCATTGACTCTAAATGTACGAGAGTCTTTCTCAGCGGCGATCTCTACAGCAGCTGAAGGGAATACTTCAACCACTCGAAATGGTCCAGACCATCTTGACATAAGCTTACCAGGGAAAAGCCGCAATCTTGAGTTATAGAGCAATACCATGTCCCTGGGTTTGAAATGTCGCTCAACAATGTTCTGGTCGTGTAACCTCTTCATTCTTTCCTTGTACAATCTTATGCTCTCAAAAGCAAGATGTCTGAACTTGTCAAGCTCATGCAACTCAGTGATTCTAGTTGTGCCTGCAGCTTCAATATCTAAGTTCAACTGCTTCAATTCCCACCACGCTTTATGTTCAAGTTTAACTGGCAGGTGACAGGCCTTTCCAAACACCAACTTATACGGTGACATACCAATTGGTGTTTTAAACGCGGTCCTGTAGGCCCAGAGTGCATCATCTAGCTTCCCCGCCCAATCAATTCTTGTGGCGTTCACAGTCTTGGTCAAAACACTCTTGATCTCTCTGTTGGACACTTCCACCTACCCACTAGTTTGCGGGTGATACGGAGTAGCCACCTTGTGGTTCACGTCATACTTAGCAAGCAACTTTTCGAAGGCTCTATTACAGAAGTGAGTGCCTCCGTCGCTGATAATCGCTTGTGGTGTCCCAAATCAGGTGAATATGTTCTTCTTCAAGAATCCCACCACTACTCTTGCATCATTAGTGGGTAACGCAGTAGCTTCTACCCACTTGGACATGTAGTCCACAACAACCAGTATGTATTTATTGCCAAATGAGCTTATGAAGGGGCCCATGAAGTCTATCCCCCAGACATCAAATACTTCCACCTCTTGAATTGGGTTCATGGGCATCTCGTGGCGATGGGAAATGTTCCCGGTCCGCTAACATTCATTGCAGCCCTTCACCCATAGGTGCGCGTCTCTAAACACTGTTGGCCAAAAGAATCCGGCCTCAAGCACTTTCGCAGCTGTCCTGACCCCTCCAAAATGTCCTCTATATGCTGATGCGTGACAAGCCTGCAAAACAGAAGATTGTTCTATCTCGGGGACACACCTCCGAATCATATTGTCAACACATATTCTAAATAGATAAGGCTCGTCCCAATAATACATGCGGCTATCACAATAAAACTTTTTTCTTTGGACAGATGAAAGGTCGTGAGGAATTATACCACTGGCTAGGTAATTAGCAAAGTCTACATACCATGGCGCTTCTTCAAGATTAGTAGCGAGCAGCTGTTCGTCTGGAAAGGTTTCTAGGATCTCTTCGACCTTGATTGCTTTTTCAGCTCCTTCAAGTCGTAATAGATGATTAGCGACTTGATTTTCTGTGCCCTTACGATCACGAATTTTGAGGTCCAATTCTTGCAACAGCAGCACCCAACGAATCAGGCGCGACTTAGACTCATTTTTCTCAATTAGATACCTGAAAGCTGCGTGGTCAGTATATACAATTACCTTGGAACCAATCAGATATGATCGGAACTTGTCGAAAGCAAACACCACAGCCAACATCTCCTTCTCAGTTATAGTGTAATTTAGTTGGGCTCCACTCAGCGTTCTGCTAGCATAGTATATTGGATGCATCAGCTTGTTTTTCGCTGTCCCAGCACTGCCCCTACTGCGTAGTCACTAGCGTCACACATGAGTTCAAACAGTTGCTCCCAGTCGGGGGCGACTATGATAGGTGTTGTGATTAGCCTCTTTTTCAGCTCCTCAAATGCGACCCTACAATCATCAGAAAACAAGAAGGGGTGATATTTTTCTAACAACTTACAGAGAGGGTTGGCGATCTTTGAAAAATCCTTTATGAATCGCCGATAGAAACCGGCATGCCCGAGGAAGATTCTGATTGCTTTGACCGAAGTTGGAGGGGGTAGCTTTGCTATCACATCTACCTTGGCACGATCCACCTCAATTCCTTTGCTTGACACCCGGTGTCCCAAGACTATGCCCTCTTGCACCATAAAATGGCACTTTTCCCAATTCAGAACCAGATTAGTCTCAATACACCGCTTCAACACACAAGTCAGATTTATCAGGAACTCATCAAATGAGTTCCCCACCATTGAGAAGTCATCCATGAACACCTCCATTATATCCTCTACCATGTCAGTGAATATGGCCATCATGCACCGTTGGAATGTGGCGGGTGTGTTGCATAGGCCAAAAGGCATCCTCCAAAAGACATAAATGCCATACGAGCAAGTAAAAGAGGTCTTCTCTCTGTCCTCCGGTGCAATGGAGATCTGATTGTACCCGGAGTACCCATCCAGAAAATAGAAATGTGACCTCCCTTCCAATCTATCTAACATCCGATCAATGAAGGGAAGTGGGAAGTGGTCTTATCGGGTGGCTAGATTTAACTTTCGATAGTCCATGCAAATTCTCCATCCCGTGACGGTTCTTATAGAGATCAATTCATTCTTATCATTTTTGACTACCGTCATGCCACCCTTTTTAGGAACACATTGAACTGGGCTAACCTAGCTACTGTCAGATATTGGAAAATTGATTCCCGCATCTAACCACTTGATTACTTCTTTCTTCACCACTTCCTTCATATTGGGGTTCAGCCTTCTTTGGTGTTCCCTGGAAGGTTTGTGTCCCTTTTCCAGTAAAATTTTGTGCATACAGTAGATGGGGTTGATCCCCTTTATGTCTGCCATGGTCCACCCAATGGCAGTCTTGCACTCCTTAAGTACCTGCAATAGTTGTTGAGCCTGCACATCTAACAAACTATATGAGATAATAACAGGTAATCTGGAGTTAGGTCCAAGAAATTCATACCTGAGATGGGCGGGCAACGGTTTTAATTCCAGCTTTGGTGTCCCTTCGATGGATGGCTTGGCTGGAGGAGTTTCTCTATTTTCCAAGTGCAAGGGCTCAAACTCTAGGGTTCTATCCCAGAAACCTCTACCCTCTAACGCCAACACCCATTCCGCCAGATCCTCTTCATTTACCTCATCCAAATTCATTAGACATGCAGCAAGGGGGTCCTCGATAGTCAGCCTTTCATCATCAGTCTCTACAATCACATCCACGACATCAATTAAAGAGCAATTGGCGAATTCACTTGGTCGCCTCATAGATTTCTGCACATTGAATGTTATTTCTTCATTGTTTATTCTCATCTTGAGCTCCTCAGTCTCACAATCAATTAAAGCTCTCCCCGTGGCCAGGAACGGTCTTCCCAAGATTATGAGAATTTCTTCATCCACCTTACAGTCTAGGATTACAAAGTCTGCAGGGAACACAAATTTCCCTACCTGAATCAGCACATCGTCTAGAATTCAAGAGGGTCGTTTCACAGTCCTGTCAGCCAGCTGCAACAACATAGAGGTGGGTCTAGCTCTTCCAATGCCCAACCTCTTATAAATTTCTAGGGGCATAAGATTGATGCTGGCCTCTAGATCACACAGTGCCTTAGCAAAAGCAAAATTACCAATAGTTCATCGAATTGTAAATCTCCCTGGATTAGACAGCTTTTTCGCAATTGGTCTAGTCACCACTGCACTACAATTCTGAGTAAGAGTAACTGTGGCTAAGTCATGAAAATCAAACTTTAGCGACATCAAGTCCTTCATCATTTTTGCATACCCAGGCATCTTCTTCAAAGCTTCAATTAGTAGTATATTTACCTGGATTTGCTTCAGCATGTCAAAGAACTTCTTGTATTGCTCCTCCTTTTTGTACTTAGCCAGCCTTTGGGGGAAAGGTACAGGGGGTCTCTTTTTCCCAATCACTTGGGACTGATCTTTCTTAGCTGCTACCTCAACTACTACCTCCTGGACTTTTTCAGCTTCTTTCTCGGTCTCATTCTGAATGCAATTTTCTTCTTGAGCAGGCTGGACTGTCACATTTGTCAGTTCCGTTGATTCATCCATCTCTATGGGCACTGGTATGAGTGTCTCATCCTGTCTAGCTTCTCGAGCCCTTTCTTGCTCTTCATCCAGATCTCTGCCATTACGTAGACTCACTGCCAACAGCTACTTCGGTCCCTTATCTTTTGGATTTATCTGAGTGTCTGTAGGTAGTGTCCCTTGAGGACGATTGTTCAGGGACATCGAAATCTGGCCCACCTGTACTTCGATATTTTTGATTGCTGCATCATGTGCATCGACTCTCTCATTAATTTTTGCATTAGACCCAATAACCTGCTGCATCATTGCTTCTAGTCTAGCAAACCCATCTTCCTGCCTTCCACCATGTTGTTGCTGAGGTGGGTGGTACCCCTGCTGCTGATTCTGATTATTGTATCCCTGAGGTCGTGGGTAAGGTGCCATATTGTTGAGAGGTCTCATACCTCCCATGTTCCCGGTGTTGAACTGTGGCTGTGCTGGCCTGTACTGCTGATTTTGTTGACCCCAATTCTTACCACCCTGTCTCTGGCCGCCATAATTAGACGCATAGTTCATGTCTTCAGGGTAGTGATGATGATCGTGTTCTGCATTCTACTGATTACCAACTGGCTGACTAATGCAAGATGCGCACAAACCCATTGGTAGTATCAACAATATGTACCTGCTGTTTCTGCCCTAACTCTTCCACCTTTTTGGTGAGTATGCTCATCTGTGTCAATAAGGTGGCCATGTTTTCAGCCATAGAACTGGATGGATCTAATGGCACTGAGTGCACCACTGGAGTGATGGGTGCACCTCTGGTTACCCAGCCCGAATTCTGTGCCATATTTTCAAGCAGGCTCTGGCATTCTCTCCATGTTTTGCTCAAGAATGCCCCACCAGCCGAAGCATCGACAATGTTCTTTATGCTATCTGACAATCCCATGTAGAACCGCTGCCCCAACATTAGATCTGGAACACCATGGTGTGGACATATGACCATCATCCCTTTAAAGCGATCCCATGTTTCATGCAAAGTCTCCATCGGTCTCTTTTTAAAGCTCAAAATCTCATCAATTTGTTGAGCAGTTTTATTGGGTGGATGGAACTTGTTGTGAAATTGCTTGACTAGTTCATCCCACGTTGCTATAGAATTTATGGGGAGTGAATTCAGCCAAGTCTGGGCAGCTCCTGTCACTGAGAATGGAAACAATAACAGTTTGATTACTTCTGGAGTTACATTGGGTTGCCTTTGGGTTTTGCAGATAGACAGGAAATTCTTTAAGTGCTGCTGAGGATCTTTAACTTGTGACCCCGAAAATTGTCCCTTATTTTGCAACAAGTGCAGCAAGTTATTCGTGATTTAGAATGTCTTAGCCTGTATCTTCGGGACTACTATCGCTGTGGACAGATTCTCAACTATGGGTTGTGCCCAGTCATAGATAGCAGCCTCTGGCGCTGCCGCTATTGGTGCTACTGGGTTTTCCTGGTTATCTCCCATGATTGTTTCGAATTGTGCAGTTGTTGGTTGTTGTTTGTTCTGTTGGTTGGCCCGGTTCAAAGCCCTGAAATTTTTTTCGGGATCTGATAACGCTTCTAACACTTCACCAGATCTCGATGAGTTTCTAGTCATGCACCTGTGCAACCGAGTCAACAAACGTTAATATTTCAATGTAAAATTAGGTGTAGAGAAAACTGACTACACTAAGAATTTTAGTACTTCTTTCAATTGTAATTGATAACACTGTTAATTCCCCGGCATAAGACGCCAAAATTTGATCATGCCCAATTATGCCTTCTAAAAAGCACAATGCGGTCGTTGCAAATATAATCCGGTTTACAAGTCCGGAGTCGAATCCCATAGAGAATTAACCTATCAATTACCTTTGTTGGAATCACTAAATTCTTTATAATCAACTTGACCAAACGTTGTGAACAATAGTTGATGGTATTTCTACTAATTAAGATTGAAAATAAATAAATAAACAGCTATAAACTAAATATGCTTGGGTTGAAAACAATAATTAGAAAGTTCTAAGGTAGTGATTTCCCCTATTGATAGAATCCCTTCCGGGTATGTTTCATATAAATTTACCAAAATGTCTCTATCAATCATGAGAACTCTTTTTACCGTAAATCTCTCCCGAGTAATTGCGATAATTTACTAGACGCGCTCTCCCGAGTTACGCTAGCTGACTTTGTTTATTACAGATCACTTTAGATCACATCCAAGGCTTCGTTATCCCTAATCCCGCCTTTAAACCCGTAGTTATAGATCCCTCTTATACTTTGGGAGTGGTATTGTTCAATAATTACCTAAATATGCACTCTCTCCCGAGTTATGCACACTAAATAGGCACAACTAATTGAGGATCCTGTCAATTAACTACAATAAACACGCAATTGAACAAATAAAGATTAACCGGCAAACTATATGAATATAATGAAGAAGTTCATCCTTCAATAGGTTCCACCAAAACCTTAGACTAAAGTATTTAGCTACTCATAATAACTTGACGATAAAATACGAAAATATTCATCATGTAAAATTGCAAGAAAAAGAAGAAATAAAGAACTATGATATTTTGGGTGATCTTTTACACTTGTGTTTCTTGCCCAAAGTACTCTCAAAATAAATCTGACCTAATGTGGCAAAAATCCTACTTTTTATAAGGGTTTTACACCAAATTTTTCTGACTTGACACTTTCATCCCTGATTTTTTCGCGTTCTGCCGCGGTCCCACCACAGTTACGCCGGGACCGCATCCAAATGGGTCCTCTCAATCTCCAGCTCTACTATGCCGTGGTCCTACCGCGGTTATGGTCTGACCGCGGTAGGCCAATTTCGGCACTTCTTTGACTTTTCACTTGGTGCATTTCTTGGGCATTGTTTGATTGGCCTCCTTTTCTTCGTAATTGATCCCAAACTTGCTCCATCGACTTCTTTCGTTGGATATAGACTGCAAAACATGAAAAGCACTAATCAGAGCATTTGGTTATCACTTTTTACAACAAAGCTATACTAAAATATGGTTCTTTAGGGTCTAATTATAGTCCAATTCACCTATTATCAGTTTCACACAAAGGACTGACCTTACCAATATAATTAGGAGAATTATTGGCCAAAAATAGCTTAATACAATTATTCTGAAAAACATAAACAACAATTATATCTTTTTTATGTGGAATAAAATGAAGTGTTGGCTAAAATTGCATGGGACGTCCTATTTGTTCGCCCTCATTTAACCTATACCTATTTTTTTAAAAACTTTTAACTTGTATTCACTTTTTAAATAATTTTACCCCCTTTCTCCTCCTCCTCCTTCTCCTCCTTCGTTTCCTTCTTTCTTCTTCTACAACGATGACTTCAACATTGCTCTCTTTGATTAATGAAGCTAAAACAAATATACTGAGGTCTTCCACTTGAATTATTACAACATTAAAAATCACCAAAACTGACTATTGAAATGGTTCAATTTTCCTGCAAAATACAAGGGAATCAAAAAGTCAAAGAACTGACTTCCTAAAGAGGCTATTAAACAAAATAAACATTCACATCAAGCACAAAAAAAGCAGAAAATACAGTCAATGTATACACGATAACCGACGCTCGAATCGTTGAATTCTGAGATGTCGGACTGATAGGTCCAAATGCTGCCGGAGGGACCAACCCACCTGGAGTCGAACTGTCGAATAAAAGAAAGCAAATTAGCATAGAGAAGCAATATTTTGCAATTTACCATGCATAAAACATGAGAGCATAAAACATGCTGAAGTTAATCAAATCTATACTATATTAAGGCCTCATTTGTTTGCACTTAATGGAGGTCTGAATCTTGATCATTCAGATCTCAGACATTAAGTGCGTTTGTTTTTAAAGTCTGAATCTTAATTATTCAGATCTTAATCATTAAGTGTGTTTATTTTTTTACTTCACAATCACTTAATGGGTCTGAATAAGTCTGTATGATTAAGATCTATAATAGAGACTTAATTTCATTAAGATGCTATCACATATTCATTATTAACTGCCGTCACCGCCTACCATTATCAACTACCACCATGCCACCACCACCACGATACTCAACCACTACCACCCCCCACCACCACGATACTCAACCACCACTACCCTCCACCACCACCACATCTACCACCACCACGCCACTATCATCCTCAATCATAGTCGCTACCATTATCGACCATCACCACCCACTATCCCCACCACTCCGACCACCATATATCATTCTCACCCACAATCAATATTCATCGACCTCAACTACCACAACTGACCACCCCATCACCCATCAACAATCACAGCCGACATTGCGTATTATTATAATCTACCACAACCCACCCACCATCTTTCTCAGTCACAACTACTACCACCACCCACCATTATTAACTATCACCACCCACCACCACCATCCTCAATCATAATCGCCATCACTACCAATTACTACTAGCGACTAGCATGAACCACCATCGTCAATCAAACCACCAACCACCGTTTCTAGTCGGCGCTCACCCGTTAGCCATCACCACCAACAACTATCATATTTTAAAAAACTATACTATACTTTATTGATAGAATATTATATTCGTTAGTATTTCATTTGAATTTTTTATGTTTATTAATTTTCAAATAAAGATAAATTTTATACAATCAGATGTTAAAAATCAAACATTCTTAATTATTTCTATTCAGATCTTAATGCACATCTTAATATATTCAGATGTGTATTCAGATTCAGATGTCTTAATCTTAATACACATCTTGATATTTAGATTTGTATTCAGATTCAGACGTCTTAATCTTAAAAAAAATAAATGAGGCCTAAAAGTACGAAGGCCCTTAGCGAAATATCGTTCGTCTTTTTTACCATTCAAAAATTAATTTTATATGAGACAAAACTGTCATTTGAATTAAATTCTTAATATTTAGGACTTTAAAATAACTAAAACTTTACTTATTATTCTTTCCTTATTTAACTATGTTAGAAGTTTTGAATTAAATATTTTCCTTATATAAACTCCTTTAAATATTCCTATTCAGACACTTATTATTGTCTTTAACTGTGGACGAGAACTCCTTCAATTTTTGGAATGATAATTTTGGTAAGTAAATTATTTTAAACCCCTTGTAGTATGACTCAACTGGTAATACACATATCGTATGTTAAAATCAAATACTTATACAAATATATTAAACAAATATAAAAGTGTTATTTTTATTTTTCAAAATCAAACAGATTTAAACTTAGGAATTATTTCACAACTAGCTTATTCTAAAATGCAAGAAAGAAGCACGAAGGCCCTTAGCGGATTTTTATCCTTTTAAAATAAAGTTCACACTAGACAAAATAATTATTTGATTATTCTCCTAGCTAACATTTTGGTGTTTCAATTAAATCAAATTTTTTATTTTTAAATTTTTCCTTATTTGAATTAAGCAAGAATTCTTTACATTTAGGACTTTAGAAATTTACCTAGAATACATGTAAGAAAATACTAAATTAAAACCTTTGTTTCAAAGGCAATACATTAATTTACAATAGTGCTTATTTCCGTCAACTAGATGAAAAGGACTTTTTGTTTGTTAAAAATTTTTTATTACAGAATTTGACTTTAAGAAAAAAAGGAATTAACTTTGAAATTCGTCTCATAGGAATCAATATTTGCCTTTTAACGACATAATTTGTTTTTATTTTTTTTAGTTGCCCTGTCTAGAATACTTATTACCTAGACAACTATTTCCTTCTGAAGTTAAAACAAAAGAAGGATAAATAAAAGATCATTAAGCTATCGAAATTATTTTTGTTGACCAAATAAGATCAATATTCCTCATTTTTAAGAGCTTATATTTTCTAAATTCTATTTTATAATTCAAACATATTATTCTAATAATATTTATATAATTTTAAAATTTTATACTCATTGATTTAAGGTACACGCGCAAAGCGCGTACTCTAAGACTAGTATAGAACAAGAACTTCAGCTCTAGAGCTGAAGTGCCCCAGTTACAAAGACAAAAACTTCAGCTCTATAGCTGAAGTTCCCCAGTTACAAAAACAACAACTTCAGCCCTAGAGCTGAAGTTTGCCGGTTACAAAACAAAAACTTCAGCTCTAGAGCTGAACTTCAGGCCCGACTACTAGAATGCTGAAGTTTTGTGTGATTGTCTTTGCTACTTCAGCCCCGTATGTTGAAGTTATGCGAAAAAGCGGGTACGTTTGGATTTTTTTTACAAAGCGATCACAAGTTAAAACGTAACACAAAAAACGGGTATAGATACAAATGCCCCGCTATTACTACTATTTATTTTCCGGTCCTTCTTAGGATTTTTACAAACAAATCAATTGGTCTTTCAAGATGCCTATAAATAAACTAATTGTTACTAATTTTAGTTTCTTAGCATGATTAAAATTGATCCAACATATGTTTGTATGTATAGAATGCAAATTGAGAGGCGTTTCTTAGAAATTAAAACGCGCTTAATTGTTTTATTTGTTTTGCCACATTATCTAAAAGGTTAATATGTTAGATAGCGCTAAATTTTATATACATAATTAATTATATTTTAAAGATGTTTTGTTACGTATGCACTTGATTTTTTTTATTCATTAGGCAAACTTGTGATTGTTTTAAATAAATGGATTAAAGTGAGTTTGGCTCGGATTTGTATGCTCTAATACAACTACAATTAGTACTATTACTATGCCCCAATTCCATGTTAGTGGTGGTCGCCTATGAATTTATATTATCTATTACTCATGAGCTCCATAGAACTAGTTTTAATCCAATATTAATTTAGGTTTTCTGTCATAAGAAGTACTCTCTGAATTCAATGATAAAAAGCAACCTTATTATATCACTATAATTATTCTTCCTAGGAAATAACTTTGGATGAAATTCAAAAATAGCTAGATTTACAAGTGATAATTGAAAAATAGCCACATGTTCAAAAGTAATCGAAATTTAGTCACTTTTCATGTAGATAAATTTGAACGAAGATAATGTTCAAAATCCGGAAAATATTCCAGCATAATATAATATAGTTCAAATTTTTTACATGTGAACTTCCAGCATAATAAACCGGTCCAGCATAATATGCTGGAAGTTCATATACAAATGCTCCAATCTCTAGTATATTATGCTGGACCTTTCCGTGTTGCAGCAAAATAGTGGCTATTTTTCAATGACTTTACAAACGCTAACTATTTTTCAATTACTAGTCTAAAACATGTCTAATCCGTGTAAAATACCATATATCTACAACTTCCACATGCAATAGTACAAAAATTATTAAAAACAAGACCCACATAAAGTTAAAATGAGAAGCCAATAATTTAGGTATACTACTTCTTCATAATTATAATGAAAATAGAAATAAATTTACTACTTAATACAGTTGAGAGTTGAGACAAATAGCTATTATTCGAAGGACCAGGCCAGTTCATGAAGGTCGTGGTAGTCCATGGAAGTCATGTGGATTATCTATGTTTTATCTTAGAACTAGGGTGTACAAAAGAAACCGACAAACCGCATCAATTCGATAATCCGAGTCAAACCGAAAAAAAGCCCCCGACTATGGTTTGGTTTGATATGGGAAAAAAATCCGATCATAATTTGTTTTGTTTTGTTTGGTTTTAACTAAAGAAAGTCAAACCGAAATCAAATCAACCCGACATTACATATATATAGAAATTTTATATATATTTAATATAAAAATATACTTATTGTGATATAATTTATATATATATTTCTTAAAAAAATTCATAATTTTATCTTTTAAGGTATTATTTCAAGGTTGGACTTTGAATTTTTGAATGTTCCAATAAGTTTTATAGCAATTAACATTAGTAAACTAAATAATACTAACAAAAGCCTAAACCAATATCAAATCAATATTAATGCTAATAAAAGACATTCAATTTAATACTATGAACGGGAATGTATTGACTATTATATTTTATTTTGCAATAATTTAGATAAAAATATATAACCTATTTTTATTTTTCCTTTAGCATTTAGTCATGTGATTAATACTCCCTTATTAGTCTACTTATTTTATCATGACTTATTACTTTTAGATTATATTTATTTTTATTATGTCTTTTTAATTAGCAATATTTATATTACATAATTTTATTGTCTTTATTATTGAATATTTTAGAATAATACCATGAATCTCATATTTTGTATTATTTTCTTGGAAAATACTTTATGTAGTTGTATCTTACTAGGATTAAAGAAATATTTTGAGCACAATTTATATGTTTTGTTCCACGAAGATTTTACCGAAAAAAAATCCGAAAATTCGAGAAAACCCGAGAGTGAAAAACCCGAGTTTTATTGGTTTGGTTTGGTCTTTAGATTTAATAACCCGATACAATTGATTTGGTTTGGTAATTACAAAATTCGAACCAACCCGACCTATGTACGCCTCTACTTATAACCAAATTATTTGCTTAAATTCAGAGGCGGAGTTAAAAGACTTCTAATTATGAGTTCTAGATCATAATTCTTTTTATCTATTGGGTTTGAATAGATCACATACATATTAAATAGTAATTTTTTAACACAAAAACAAAAGTCGATTAAGAACTATCGAGTTCTGCCGAACTCATAATCTATAACGGTGGAACTTAATATTAGCGTCACTGTGTTAAAAATAAACTGTTAGAAAATAAAGAAAGGTAGAAGAATGAGAAATTTCCTTGTGTGTCCTTAAGGAATTTTAACCCCCTCACACGTTGCCAAGGTAATGGATTAAATCCTCCCAGGATAAAACGGAATAAACCTTCCTGCAACAGTGGCAATACAAGCTGCAGGATTCCAACGAACTCAAAAACGGAGCAAAATCACACTTACGAATTTGAGAGAGAGATATTGCGAAGTAGGATGCAATATATTCAGAAAGAAAGTTGTTCTGGAGTATATTTCGTATATATCCAAGATGCAGCTTTGCCTCACAATTTATAGGCAAATATCAGAAGAGGTATCTTGAAAAGGTTCCTTTTCAGAAAATTCGCGGCCTGCCGCAGTTCTACCGCGATCGCGATGGAACCGCGGCCAGAGAGCCTTTCTGAACCTCACTAATCTTATCGATCGATCATTTGATAAATTCAAATCCAAATCCAAATCCAAATTCGAAGTCGAAGCCGAAGTCGAAGTCGAAGCCGAAGTCGAAGTCGAAGCCGAGCCGAGCGAGCGACGACGACGGCGCGAGGGTTCATTCTCTTCAACTCCTTTTAAGAGATTTAAGAAGTGATTCTATATATAAGCATACAAATGTAGTTGTCCCTCACCAATGAGGGACAAAGTGCAAGACAAAAGTCACTTCTTCAAATTTTCATTTTCCCTCCATTTTA
>MU743172.1:9295-30497 GCA_026770625.1 Nicotiana glauca
CTAAAGTGCAACGGTTATCCATATTCCCCTTAATTATCATCCTTGTATTAAAATTCTATACCCGTTAATTAGTCACCTAGGTGAGTGCTACGACCCTAGTGCTTTTCTCTTATTGCATACAACTAGCATTATTACTTAGCATAATTTAGTTTACAACTGTAGTTGATAAATTTAGTTGTTAAACTAAAGAAAAACCAAAAATGATAGAAGATCAAATAGAAGCTAAAACGCACTTCTAGGCTTAGCAAATACTCAACTCCAATTTGAAGCTCTCTGTGGAAAAATCGACCCTGATACAACTATTGGGTAAAAGTAATTAGCTCCCATTCTTTCTTAGGATTGAGTTTGCACCGATCACCTCCCTACTTGAGGGTGTACGACGGAACTACCGATCCCGAGGACCATCTAATCCACTACGTCACTGCTGTGAAGGGCAACGACCTATCAAAAGAACAGGTACCGTCGGTGCTGCTAAAGAAGTTTGGCGAGACGTTGACAGGAGGGGCCTTGATATGGTACTCTCAGTTACCAGCTAAGGCAATATCAACATTCGAGGAAATGACGGATAAGTTCGTCACCGCCCATGCGGGTGCGAAGAAAGCGGAAGCAAGGGTCAATGACATCTTCGCCGTCAGACAAACCACAGGAGAAGGGCACAGGGACTTCCTAGCTAGGTTTAACAGGGTAAGGATGAGTCTGCCAAATGTATCGGAAGGTATGCCGGTCGCCGTTTTCCAGAACGGGCTAAGCAGGGACGGTTCGAGGGCGACCAAGAAGCTGCTGAGTCGCCTCATGAAATATCCCCCTACCATATGGGAGGAAATCCACAACGCCTATTGCGCTGAGGTAGAGCGGACGAGGATGATCTTAATGGGCCAACTCAACGGCTAACGGCGATATACTCAGAAACAAGGAGAGATCGACGCAACGAAGGACGACTAGAACAACTCCCACGCCCCAACAGAGATCGACATCAGCCATACACCAGATCCTCCCATCCGCCACCCAGACATACGGACGCGTTACAACGACACGTCGCCCCACTCCAAAACGAAAGAGTACGCCTCCCTTATTATCCGCACATAACTTTTGCATGTCTCCTTCAGAAATAGTATACGCACTAGAGAAGCTAGGCACCAAGGTGCAGTGGCCGCAGAAGATGAAATCGGACCCTGCCACAAGAAAATCAAACGTCCTATGTGAGTTCCATCAGGAACGGGGACACAAGACCGAAGACTGATAGGCCTACGGCAAGAAGTGGTCAGAATGCAGAACTAGGGATACCTGCGGGAATTACTCAGCGACAAAGGAAAAATCAATTTTGCACGCGGACGGGAACAACCCCGCCGGTCGCCAAAGCTGCCTTCCCCAACACGAACGATAAACATGATCGTCGGAGGCGGCGATGACTCAGTGATCAATCACGTCAAATTCGTCAACACACACAGACTGAAGTGGACCATCGCCCATGAACGGTATGATGACTTCGAAGATAGTATCACCTTCGATAAGAATGATGCCGATGGTTTGTCTTTCCCTCACTATGATGCTTTAGTTATACTTTGCGTATCGCTGATACGGATGTTAAAAGAGTCATGATCGACGATGGAAGTGGCACCTGTATTATCCACCCAAGGGTACTTGCACAAATAAGAATTGAGGATAGGGTAATAACGCGTTGCATGACACTAACTAGTTTCAACAATGCAGTGGAACGGACATCTGGAGAAATAACAATACCTGTCTTAGCGGGAGGAGTCACGCTGGAAACAACTTTCCACGTGATGAAGCAAGAAACGGCGTACAACGTCATCATAGGACGTCCGTGGATACACGCCATGAGAGTATTTCCTTCAAGCCTTTACCAAGTGATCAAATTCCCTACCCGATGAGGAGTATTCAGCATTAGGGGAGAACCACACACCGCCCAAGAATGCTACAAAATAGCTCAAGATTGTGCCCACACCCAACAACTGAAGGGGGCGAGTGCGGAGGCATAGCAATTAGCCGTGTCGGGGACTAAAGTTGACCCGGCAACGGACGCCATCAGAGATCTCGACATCGTAGAAGCCTGTAAAGCAACGGTCGAAGATCTCGACCCAGTCCAATTGGACGACTCCGACCCAGCAAAGAAAGCCTATATCAGCCACGGACTCGCCAAAGTATCGTGAATTCCTAACTAACCATGCAGATCTATTTGCTTTCTCCTATTCAGATATGCCGGGGATTCCACGAGACATCGCCACCCACAAGCTGAATGTTGATCCATTACATCCGCCCGCGCGGCAAATAAGAAGTAAATCTAATGCCGTAATCAATGAAGCGGTAAGCAAGGAAGTAGACAAACTACTTGCCAACGGCTCCATTAGGGAATCAAAGTACCCACAATGGGTTGCCAACGTCGTCATGGTCAAAAAGAAAAATGGGAAATGGAGAATGTGCGTAGATTTCACCGATATGAATAAAGCGTGCCCGAAGGATTCATTCCCACTACCTCACATCGACCAATTGATCGACGCCACCGCAGGACATGAGCTGTTGAGCTTCCTAGATGCCTACTCCGGCTATAATCAAATCATGATGGCTGAAGAGGATCAAGAGAAGACGACTTTCATCACCCATCAAGGGACTTACTACTACAAGGTAATATCCTTTGTGCTCAAAAATGCAGGGGCTACGTACCAGAGACTAGTCACCAAGATGTTCAAGGAGCAGCTCGGTAAGACTATGGAAGTCTATATCAACGATATGCTGGTGAAGTTGGCAAGAAAAGAGGATCACATCGACCACCTGAAGGAAGCCTTCGGGATATTGAGGAAATACGGGATGGAACTGAACCCCGAGAAATGCGCCTTCGGTGTAGCCTCAAGGAAATTCTTAGGATTTCTCGTATCACAACGAGGTATCGAGGTCAACCCAGATCAGATAAAGGCGATAGACGCAATACCTAAAATGATGAACAGCAAAAAATAGGTGCAAAAGCTGACACGGCGAATAGCCGCCCTATCTAGATTCATCTCGCGATCTTTCAACAGATGCCACAAATTTTTCAACGTACTGAGAAAGGACAATAGGTTACAGTGGAATGAGGAATGTGTCGAAGCCTTGAGAAAACTAAAATCATACCTATCTTCGCCACCACTGCTGGCCAAAGCAAATCCGAGCGAGCCCCTGCTGGTGTATTTGGCCGTATCCGAGGTCACCGTCAGCGCAGTATTAGTTCGCGAGACCAAAGGTACGCAATCCCCTATTTACTATATTAGCAAAACCTTAGTGGACTCCAAAATACGGTATCCACACCTTGAAAAATTAGCTCTAGCATTGGTCGTAGCTTCACGGAAGCTCAGACCCTATTTTCAATGCCACCCCATAAAAGTAGTAACAACCTTCCCCTTGAGAAGCGTCCTACATAAGCCTGAGTTATCAGGCAGGCTCGCCATATGGGCCATAGAGCTCAGCGAGCACGATATCTCGTATCTCCCGAGCACCGCCATCAAGTCGCAAGTACTCGACGACTTCGTAGCTGACTTCAGCTCAAAGATACTGCTAGAGGCGGAACAAGAGGCACATCGTGCCCCCTCCAACACCAACTTATGGGCTCTTTAAACTGACGATGTCGCTAATGCCTCGGGATCGGGATTGGGACTCGTTCTCGAGGTCCCCACGGGCGAAATAATTCGCCAGTCCATACGATGCCTCGAGATGACTACAACGAGGCCGAGTACGAGGCTGTTATTACAAGTATAAAACTAGCCATCAAGTATGGAGCTCGATGACTCGTTCTCCATTACGACTCCCAACTCGTGGTGAACCAAGTCATTGGAACTTACCAAATCAAGGAGCAGGGATTGCTAAAGTACCAGTTAGAAATCCACAGATTAATGACTGAGCTCGACGAGTGCCACTTCGAATAGGTTTAGAGGGCGCGGAACACTGAGGCAGACGGCCTAGAAAAACTGGCCGCAGCCACTAAAAACTTCGACAAAAAAAGCGTGATCACCCTCCTTCATTCAGCCATTGATCATACTGAGGTACTCTCCTTAAATTTGACTTGGGGCTGGCGCAACCAGTTTGTGTTCTATTTGCAGGATGGAACACTCCCACTAACAAAAAAGAAGCCAAGAAGCTCCGCGTACAGGTCGCCCGGTACTGCCTTATAAACCACGAGCTCTACAAAAGGACTTTTGGCGGACCCCTGGCCAAGTGCCTAGGGCCGCACCAAACGACGCCGGTACTCGAAGAAGTACACGGGCGAAATAATTCGCCAGTCCATACGATGCCCCAAGATGACTACAACGAGGCCGAGTACGAGGCTGTTATTATAGGTATAAAACTAGCCATCAAGTATGGAGCTCGATGACTCGTTCTCCATTGCGACTCCCAACTCGTGGTGAACCAAGTCATTGGAACTTACCAAATCAAGGAGCAGAGATTGCTAAAGTACCAGTTAGAAATCCACAGATTAATGACTAAGCTCGACGAGTGCCGCTTCGAACAGGTTCCGAGGGCGCGGAACGCTGAGGCAGACGGCCTAGCAAAACTGGCCGCAGCTACTAAAAACTTCGACAAAAAAAGCGTGATCACCCTCCTTCATTCAGCCATTGATCATACTGAGGTACTCTCTTTAAATTTGACTTGGGGCTGGCACAACCAGTTTGTGTCCTATTTGCAGGATGGAACACTCCCACCTAACAAAAAAGAAGCCAAGAAGCTCCGCGTACAGGCCGCCCAGTACTGCCTTATAAACCACGAGCTCTACAAAAGGACTTTTGGCGGACCCCTGGCCAAGTGCCTAGGGCCGCACCAAACGACGCCGGTACTCGAAGAAGTACACGGGCGAAATAATTCGCCAGTCCATACGATGCCCCAAGATGACTACAACGAGGCCGAGTACGAGGCTGTTATTATAGGTATAAAACTAGCCATCAAGTATGGAGCTCGATGACTCGTTCTCCATTGCGACTCCCAACTCGTGGTGAACCAAGTCATTAGAACTTACCAAATCAAGGAGTAGAGATTGCTAAAGTACCAGTTAGAAATCCACAGATTAATGACTAAGCTCGATGAGTGCCGCTTCGAACAGGTTCCGAGGGCGCAGAACGCTGAGGCAGACGGCCTAGCAAAACTGGCCGCAGCCACTAAAAACTTCGACAAAAAAAGCGTGATCACCCTCCTTCATTCAGCCATTGATCATACTGAGGTACTCTCCTTAAATTTGACTTGGGGCTGGCACAACCAGTTTGTGTCCTATTTGCAGGATGGAACACTCCCACCTAACAAAAAAGAAGCCAAGAAGCTCCGCGTACAGGCCGCCCAGTACTGCCTTATAAACCACGAGCTCTACAAAAGGACTTTTGGCGGACCCCTGGACAAGTGCCTAGGGCCGCATCAAACGACGCCGGTACTCAAAGAAGTACACGAAGGTCACTGCGGCACCCACACAGGCAACCGCGCCCTCGTGTGCTGCTTAATACGGGCTGGCTACTATTGGCCAACTATGAAAAAAGACGCGGCAGAGTATGTCCGCCGATGCGAACAATGCCAAAAGTATGCCCCCATGATGTACCAACCAGGAGAGCCTCTCCACTCAGTCACTTCCCCATGGCCTTTCATCAAATGGGGAATGGACATAGTCGGTCCGCTACCAGCAGGACGAGGGAAGGTACGATTTCTATTAGTTTTTACTGACTATTTTTCCAAGTGGGTGGAAGAAGGTGCGTACGCCCAAATACGCGAACAGGAAGTCATCGCTTTCATATGGAAAAATATCATCTGTCACTTCGGCATCCCCAAAGAAATCACCTGCGATAACGGACGACAGTTTATCAGCCAGAAGACAACAGAGTTCTTCGACAAATGGCATATTAAGCAAATACTCTCCACGCCACACCACCCCTCCGCCAATGGCTAAGCAAAGTCGTCCAACAAAACGATACTAAACATATTGAAGAAGAAGCTCGAGGACGTCAAAGGGTTATGGCCTGAGCTACTACCGGAAGTGCTATGGGCACACCGGACCATGCCCAAATCCTCCACAAGAGAAACACCATACTCACTGGTCTATGGAACCGACGCGGTCATACTGGCCAAAGTCGGTGAACCAAGCTTGAGGTATTCGCATACAAGCGGAGCAGAGAACGACATGAACAGACTTCAAGACCTTGATGAGGCCGAGGAAAGAAGAGAAATGACCCACATAAGAATGGTGGCCCAGAAACAACAAGTCGAAAGGTACTACAACGAGAGGGCCAAAATACGACCACTCAAAGTGGGTGAGTACGTCCTCAAAGCCAAAACGTTGGCGTCAAAAGACCCAAGCGAAGGAAAGCTGGGCACCAACTGGGACGGACCATACAAAATCACTGCAGCAACAAATAAAGGGGCATTTAAATTAGAGACAACGGAAGGAAAAATGCTCCAAAACAATTGGAACGTCGCCTACCTCAAGTATTTCCATTTCTGAAAGGCGCCTCCCGAGTCGCACTCTTTTTCCCTTACCCGAGTTTTGTCCCAATTGGGTTTTCTCGAGTAGGTTTTTAACGAGGCGACAGAGGGGACACCTGGGGATACTTACGAAACAAGTTTATCACACCAGCCACTCCATATGCCCTCCTGACTGGCATGAAAAAGGGACTGGACTAGTATGATCTCCAATGTATGAACGGCTACGCCATCTCCAATGTATGAACGACTACGACTCTAATGTATGAACGGCTAAGGCCATCTCCAATGTATGAACGGCTACGGCCATCGCCAATGTATGAACGACTACGGCCATCTCCAATATATGAACCGCTAAGGCCATCTCCAATGTATGAACGACTACGGCCATCTCCAATGTATGAATTGCTACGGCCATCTCCAATGTATGAACGGCTAAGGCCATTGCCAATGTATGAACGGCTACGACCATCTCCAATGTATGAACGGCTAAGGCCATCTTTAATGTATGAACGTCTACGGTCATCTCCAATGTATGAACGGCTACGGCCATCGCCAATGTATGAACGGCTACGGCCATCTCCAATGTACGAACAGCTAAGGCCATCTCCAATGTACGAACGGCTAAGGCCATCTCCAACGTGTAAATGGATAAGTCCACCGTCGTCAATAAGTCGACCTAGCTCGACTATGACAAACAAAGTAACTCAACGACAGTCGAAGTCACGTACATGGCCAAGGCCATCCCCAACGTGTAAATGGCTAAGGCCACCATCGTCAATGAGTCGACCCAGCTCGACTACGACAAACAAAGTAACTCGACGACAGTCAAAGTCACGTACATGGCCAAGGCCATATTCAACGTGTAAATGGCTAAGGCCACCGTCGTCAATAAGCTGACCCAGCTCGACTACGACAAATAAAGTATCTCGATGACAGTCGAAGTTACGTATACGGCCAAGGCCGCCCCCAAACATACAAAAGGCTAAAGCCATCGTCGTCAGTAAGTCGATCCAGTTTGACTACGACAAACGGGCAACTCGACGATAGTTAAAGTTACATACATGGCTAAAGCCATCGATAATATTATGGCTAAGGCCGCCGTCGTCAACGGTCGCCAACCCTGTTCGATTACGGCACAAGGCACGTAAGTAGCAGACAAAGCAATGCCACTATTAATTAGAGTTGCTTTCTATCGGCGGATAACACAAGCAACATTCGGGAAGCACACTAAAGAACCTTAGAAACAAGCAAACATCCAGTCTGCGGAGATGAGATACCAAAAATAAAAGATACAAAAAGAAGAGAGTAACAACAAAAGTATAACTTCCATTATCATCAAAAAATACATGTACAACAGGACCCATTTACATCTCCAAAAACAGCAAAACAAAGTGAGTACAAGTCCTAAGGTGCTCCGCCATCACGTTTACCACCCCCCGCCGGTCCGTCGTTCTGTTCGCCGCCCCCGGCCTGATAAGTTGCTGAGATCTAGGAATCGGAGCCTAGACGGTTAACATCTTCAGAAGCATAGCCCGCCCGATCTGGGGAATCGGAACTATACCCACAAGCTTCACGGGCGTCCTGAGCTATACGCCGCTGATCCTGAACCTCTGCCTCAGTAGCTCGGCCCGCAGCTAAGAATTCCTCGAACACGACAAGCTTAGCTTTGGCGTACACCCACATCTCCCGTGCCTCGCCATGTACACCCTTATCGGGCATGGACGTAACAGTCTGCTTAGGTGCCTTAACTTCAGCTGCCTTGGCATTAAACTCGGCGGTCAGGGCAGCGACCTTGGCTCGCAAATCAGCGGCTTCCGCCGCTACCCCACGACCAACCTCCAGTTCATCTTCCTTTGACTGGAGGAGAGTATCCAGTTCAATATTTCGAGCCAAAGCGGCCATCAGCTGGTCATCAACTTGCTCCAGCTCAACTACCCTTCGCTTCAGCTGGGCCTCCGACTGCTCCAAGCCCTCACAAAAAACCCAAAATTGTGGGTCCTGTTTGAGTAGGTCCGCCAGCGCTTGATGCTTGGCACAGCATCACCGATACTTCTTTACCACCTTGTTAATGGTGGCGGCCTTCCTTTGCGCTCGCCGACCCCTCTTTATCTCCAAAATGAGAGTCTAAAGAAGAGGAAAAAGAGAAAAGGCAAGTCAGTATGCACCAAAGTTCAATTTACGATACATGAAGAAAATCAAAATATACTTGCAAGGCCGCGCCAGCAACCCTCCGAGATAAATCCCCGTCACTAACACCTTTTAATATCTTGCGCTCAGCGGCCGCACATAGCAGGGTCATATCCGCTGCGGCCTGCTCGCTGTGTTGCAACAGGTTATACTTGCCTGGAATAAGAATTCGGTGGTTAGATCCACCGCCGTCATCCCCATGCGGGCTGGACCTCTCGTTAGTGCATCTGCATATTCGGGGGCGACCTCAGGGTCCACCATCTCACCATCACCCGCTTCTTCAGCGGCAGCCGATGAGCCACCCTCCGAAACATATGCTGGAGTGGCGACAGGAACTTCCCTTCCTTGGGAAGCCGACCTCCCAGAACGGATGGCATCGGCCATAAAAACTGGCCTTGACTCCCGACGGGGCTCACTCGCCCCCTCATCTTCTGTGACTATACCCTTGCCAGTCATCAACCGGCGTCTTTTCCTTTCGGCGGCTCCTCGCCCTCGAAAATCTCCTCCACAGGTCGTGGGGATGGCGGTGAAGGAGTTGCTTCACTTGTGGACGCAGTCACGGGTGCAACCCCAGGTTGAGAAACTTCCGGAACGCCGTCACTGGGCGAGCCACAAGGTATGTATTTGTCTTCAGAGTCAGTCCTCGCCCCAGGCGAGGTAACGACGCTCTTCTTCTTCTTCTTGGGGGCGCTCCGACCTGCCAACACGAATAAGTCCGATAACAAAACCTAAGGTAACCCCCAAACCATAATCAAAGAGTTACCTGGCGGGTCGTATCGTTCAAGAAACACAGCCCAAGTGCGGCATTCCTCCGCATACGGAATCACTCCCTCCACCCACGACCTAATATTTTCAATGATCCGAGGTGGAAAAGCCCTCGCTGCAAAAAGGGGGGGGGGTAAAGCAAAGGAAATCATAATGGCCGTACGGTTAAAATCGCAAACAGTCCTGAAAATTATGCAAGTAAAAATACTTACGTTTTGGATTCCATCTTTCCGGGAACCCTTCGGGATTCGACACCAGGTGCTCCGTCCTGATGTAGAAGAATTCACGCCAAAAGCGGCGGTTAGTCTTGTCGTCGGCTTTAACAACTAAGCCCCCTGTGCCACGACTTTTCAGCTGCAGCATGGTACCTCTCAGGTAACCAGGGTTGAATAACTGTAAGAGGTGGTGGACCGAGACGCTGCACTCCTCCCTGGCCGCATAGGTGGTCATAATACGGCACACCTTCAAAGTGTAGGGAGTGAACTGAGCCGGGCACACATTGTAAAAACGACAAAGCTCCTCCATCAGGGGGTAAATTGGGAGACTGTAAATGATCAATAACGGGTACTCATAAAATGTGCAGTACCCAGGCCGATGCACATTGTCATAGTCTGTCCTGGCCGGCACCATCTCCACGTGGCCCGGAATATGGTACGTCTCTCGAAGTTCATCCAAGTTGGATTGTAATAACTCGCGGTGCTCCCAGGGAAGGGCTGGGTTCCTCGTTGGAAAATCCCTACGAACATGTATCTCCTTCGGAAGGACGTTGTCCATACTAAGAGGAACAAGGGCCTTCTCTGCCTTTTCCCCTTCACCACTAGGAGATGGTGGAACCCTAGATGGGGTATTACCCTTGGCCTTTTTACTACTTTGTCCACATTTTTTCATGATATTTTCTATGAGAAACAAAGCTCTAACGATAAGAAGTGTGGTTTCAAAAGAAATGGAAGGGCCTCGTACGAGATAGCAGTTACTAGAGAGAAAGATGAAATAGGAAACAGAAAAAGTTCAAAGGTTCGAAAGATAAAATAGATTGAACATTCCCCCTATTTATAGGGTTAGGATGCACGGAAATCAAAGAGGCATGATTCAAAATGGGCGCGGGAAACTAGAACATTACATCAGCCCCTGAACCGCCTCGGGAGCAAGTATAATTATGACGCATGCGGGCAATGACGTCATTTCAAAAAGGGGGCCACGCGTCGACTGCTTAACGATGCCATATATATCCCCTTACTCACGTCATCACCCCTATAGTAAGGTCAAAATTTTCTAAAGACGAGGTCTGCATTTCCACCCATTGAAGACGTCTACTGGATATGCCTCCAATGAGCGGAGGGACTAACTGTATGGGGTCAACCACTTTGCGTATTTTTTTTAATTATTATTCCAAGGAAGGCCTTTCCCTATATAAAGGGGATCTTCCCATTGTAATATGGCATCAATGTTATTCTTGAATAATACAACTCTCTTATTTTCTCCTACTCTCTCTATATTTCTATATCCAACGAACATCTTCTCTTGAGTTTATAATATCATCTTACAATATTAGATCTATAACAATAATATCATTCTTACATCTCTGGGTCTATTATATTTGATTATGATTTATCCTTTCATATTTTTTTATTGTTTTCTAGCTTACAAAGTATATTCTTAACTTTTGAGTCAAACAGACATAAAGATAGTGAAGAATATCATTAATGGGGTCTTTAAGAAAGCTTGAAAGTTTATAATGGGTTACTTGATTTGATGAAAAATTAAGAAATTAGTATTGGGGTTGTCTTCAAGTTTTGGTAGGGAATCTTTAGTTGAAGTTACAACAAATTTGGAGAAGTTTCTCTTGAAATTTTGGATTAAAATCGTGGTTGGAACAACAATAGACATAAAGATAGTGAAGAACACCATTAATGGGGTCTTTAAGAAAGCTTGAAAGTTTAAAATGGGTTACTTGATTTGATGAAATATTGAGAAATTATTATTGGGGTTGTCTTCAAGTCTTTGTAGAGATTATTTAGTTGAAGTTATAACAAATTTGGAGAAGTTTCTCTTAAAATTTTGGATTAAAATCGTGGTTGGAACAATAATAGACATAAAGATAGTGAAGAACACCAATGTGCCTTTTTTTTCTTTTCTTTTATTAATAATGTGTCATTTTCTAATTGGGTATAAATTAAAGTTTTTTTTTCTTTTTGAGAATGTCATTTTCTGATTGGGTATATGCTCTTTTTTTTATTGTCATTCGCCACGTCAGCCGCGAGTGCATTGCACACACCTGGTAAGTTTGGTTAATTGTCAAAAAGTGTCTAATTGGAACAAATTTAGTGTAGTATAAGTGCTCAATAGGAACAACCTTCAGTTTAGGTGTTTAAATGAAAGATGGTGCCAGCTTTAAGTGTCTCCAGATGTATTACGCCATAAGAAAATAATATCATTATTATGACATGAATGATCGCTGGTCACATACCTATTGTACACCAAAATATTTTGACATTGTGATTATTAAAAGACAACGGTAATGCAAGAAACAGATCTTGCATATAATTTTGACCATAACCATAATGGTATAACTTTCTCTTTAAAAGATATATTCACCATATGAGTGTTGATGAATATGTGGTACTACAAAATTAATTGAGAAGTTTGCAAGAGCCAATTATACTATTTTGGAGAAACACAATTAATTACCAATAAGGTATTGTGTTGTAGTAAGTCTCAAAGAAACTTATTCAGTTTCCAAAGTATACGCGAAAGCTGTTGATTATATTGAGACTATAAATAAAGAAAATATTTAATATCTTCTAATACTACAACTTGTAGTGGGGTAATACGTTAAAAAACTACTCGCTTTATTATCCAATTTGTACTATATAAACAAAAGAATATAACAATGAAGTGGATACTTATTGATATAAAAACCCATATCATAATAACCTTGGAGTTTATTTATAATTGCACACATCATGGTGTAAACCTGAGGTTTATCAATATTAATAATTTATCCAATTGGCATAATTGGTTTAGCCATGTTAATTCAAGTATGATGTGCAAAAATAAAAGAGAATTCACATGGGTAAATATTAAAGAACTACAAAGTTCTTTATGAATTCTCGTACATTGCTTGTTCTTATTAATTAATAGACCAATTAAAATTGGAATTGAATCCCATGAATGTTGGAAATATCAAATGTGAATATGCGCTCATTCACCTGCCATGTAAACCACATAAGATGCATCTATGAGATGATTACATGTGTGATTATTATTAACCCGCAATATGGTGTTTGCGAGGTAACGTGCTCAATAATTAAAGCATAATTTCCAGATTTTCTATTCAAGATAGTTCATCTTTAATAAGTTGTTTTATATCACAGTTGGTTTAGCAAAATACTTTATTGAGTGCCTCCACTTAATAGCTAAATCATTGCTTGTGAGAACAAATTTATATATATCAGTTTGATATACGTTATATACGAAACTATATTATTTTCTCCCCTCACAAGTGGTTCAGTGTCAGGAACCAAATAATTCCATCTTATTATTATTGATGTGCGTATATTTTGGTTAATATCATAATGCACAAAGATGGATTCTCAAAGTTGAGAAAATAAGTTAGTTTTTCTAACATGAGGGGGAGACATGATAAAAAGTTGAGAAAATGTTACGTGGAATGAATTATCATTTGTACATTTAGATCCTCGAATAAGACAATATGAACTTGAAGTTCGTAAAAGGATAATTCATTTGCAATATATTGCAAAGCATGCCATACGCATTTGTTGACCCAAAGAAAGTAGCTATATTCTTACTGCAAATGCTTCTATTAAGTCCTAGAAGGACAAAGTCTATGGTAAACTTAAAGCGTATAAACAGTCGATTTCAAATAAACTTCTTGATAAAGAAGATGATTAAATGATCAAAATGATCATAATAAAGAAGGCAAGTGATCTAGAAGATCACATGACATAACACTTCATAAAATCTCATGAGAGATTCAGGTACCCGAATATATGAACGAAGAGATCTCTATGTTATGTCTTTATGAAAAATAAGGAGTTTATAACCTATATAAAATGTTTGTCGACAATATTGATTATAGCTCTAAATATATATGAGGATTTTAAGTCTGGAGAAACAATTCAAGTAGAATTTGGTTTCATATGAAAGACAAGTAGTTTTAAACATGTAGTTCAAACACTTGAAAGTATAAAGTCAATGGTATGTGCAATCAATTTTCGATATTTTATTTGTCCAGCATGACATAAAAATATGATATGCATCTAATTAAAGTCTATTATATGGCTTGTATGACTTAAATTAGGAGTGACAAACGGGCGGATCGGGTCGGATATGGTTCGGGTTGAAAACAGGTAACGAAAAAATGGATCAATTATCCGACCTGACCCATATTTAATACGGATAAAAAACGGGTTAACCGACGGATAATATGGGTTACCCATATTATCCATGACTTCTTGTATATGATCACTTTTGGGAAAATTCTTGGTCTCTCTAACTTGAGGAACCCCCAATTTGAGTCTTTACAAATATAAAAGTTAGACACATTGGTTATCCATTGGTTACTCATTGGTTATCAATTTTCTAAATGGATAAGATGGTTCTTATCCATATTTGACTCGTTTTTAAAAAGTTCATTATCCAATCCATTTTTAGTGGATAATATGGGTGGTTAATTATTTTTTTTGAACTATTTTGCCACCTAACTTAAATTATATGACAATCCTTGAAGGATTTAAATTGCTTGAAGCATATACAATTCTTGGTCCCGAAGTACCATATGATATGTGTAATTTGTGCACATATGTATCTTGCTATAACTATAAGCATGATAATGTGATGGCGAGAATACTTCTATGGAGATATTGAAAAGTAACACGATATTATATGAAGACATTACATCTCTATCAAGAATGATGATTTCAAGGTTCAATATATTCATTCAAGTTAATATGACTGATTTGTTCATCAAATCTCTACCAAAGATCTTTTGAAGATGGTGCACAAGATTGGAATGTAAATGCTCAAGGATATAAATTGATGCTCTCATCAGGGGGAGTTAATGCGCGTTGCACTCTTTTTTCCTTACAAGATTTTATCCCACTGGGTTTTCCTTGCAAGGTTTTTAATGAGGCAACCAAAAGGCGTATTATTGGATATGTGTACTCTTTTTTCTTCTTTAGAATTTTTTTCCCATTGGATTTTATTTTAGTTAAGGTTTTAATGAGGCACATTATCTGTTGAATAGACATTGAATGGGGGGTGTTATAAATAGAATTGTATTTATGGTGAATGTCTATATTTAGAGAGATTCTAGGGTTCATTGCTTGGTGACTAAGTCACCCTCTCCCTATAAATAGAGGGTTCTATTCCATTGTAATTCATCTCAAATCAATAAAAATTCTCTCCCTCTACTTTTCTCTACAATACTATTCTTCTTCTTTTATTGTTTCATAACATCTCTTAAAAGAGTTATCTAAAATTATCTGTCATTTTAAAGGATCAAGAGTAAATTAATTATTTTTTTTATTCTATCCTTTATATTAATTGTTGTTAAAGACTACAAATACCTTAATTATGAGTAAATATTACTAAATGAAAAGAGATTATATCTTAAAAAATAAATAAAGATAAAATAATCAATTTTTTTTCTATTTAATATAATTTGAGACGGAAAGTTTGTTTTCCTTTCCTGTCCAGTATTTTCAATCGAAGCCGAAATAGGAAAAGTCGCAAGTACCACTAGGCCCGGTCGTCGGTTGAACGCCAGTAGGGTCCGATATTCATTCCTTATTCAAATAGGAAGGTGGCAGTCTCAATCTAGCGGCGTGGTCCATGGGGTTTTTGTTTTGGTTACAAGAAGTGCTTCTTTGGTCGCTTGCAGCGCCTCGACTCGAGTTTCCGCTGTAGGATTGAGTGAGGTGCAGAGAGCTGAAGAACACAAAAAGAGTAAAATCTATCTGGCAGATTAATAGAGCACTATACCAAGCTGTCTATGCACTTGGCAGTACGTAATAGTTGGCACCTTAATTAACTAATTAATTGTTGTTGGTGATTAATCATCAATCTTTCTTGATTTAACCAATAAATAAATTCCTCAAACCGGAAATAATTCGGACTATCCAAAGTCAAAAAGAAAAAATAAATAAAAAAACAAAGAAAAATTGACCCATTGTTGTGTTGCTTTTCTTCAACTTCTTTGAATGAATCAAAAACCAATGCCGTTTCTCACCTTCCATCTTCTCTCTCTCTAGAATTCAACAACTCTCCTTTCTTCTCCAATTCTCTCTCTAGATCCCCAATCATACATATATATTGCGATATTTAACCAATGGCGTCGACGGAACAGTTGGTGATGGGCGACGGCGGAGGAGGAGGACCGCGGTACGTGCAGATGCAATCTGAGCCGGAGCCATCAACATTATCGTCGTTTTACTCGTTTCATCAGGATAGTAGCCATGAATCAACTCGAATTTTCGATGAATTGCCTTCGGCTACGATCATTCAGGTCTCTCGTCCTGACGCCGGCGACATCAGCCCCATGCTTCTCACTTATACCATTGAAGTCCATTACAAACAGGCACTAATCTATTCTTCACTCGATTTAACTTCGCCATAGCTTAATTTCAAATCTTTTGATTCGCGATTTTGTTAAAATTCCCTCAGATTTGTTAGATAATAATTGTAGGCAGTCAATTCCGAAATCTGTTTATTTTTGGATAAGTAGCATTTTTTGGAAGCATAATTGGGCGATAGCATTACCTTATAATTTGACGATAACATTAACTGTGATTTTTTTGCTTAAGAAAGAAGCTGAAAAGAATTTGGGATTTTGAATCGTTGAGTTTTTGTTAGGTGATCATTTGGGCAGGTCGTTTCTGTGTTAATTTAGGTTGTCAAACACCAATTTTAGTCTTGATTAAACTAAAAGATGTATCTTTGATGTCAGAAGGGCCTTTTTGTACACCAAAGTGTATTACGAGTTAACATAGAATGGATATAGAGGTACTCATATAGCTGAATCCAACTCGTTTGTGTTTGAGGCCTTGTTGTTGTTCTCAGTGAAAAGGGTTTGCATTTGCTACTAGAAATTGTTGGTGCTAAATAATTTTGGCATCTGATTTCCCTTACATTATGTATTCTGAGTGATAAATGACATAAAGGAGTAACTCACTAAGTCTAACATTGAAGAGTAGAAGGTTGTTAAGAACATTTGTTATTTGGAGTTCAAAGAGCATTTTCTTACGTAGTAGTTGTTTTGTAATGGCCTTGATATCCTTCCGGAGGGACCTTATTCCCCGAAATATTTGTCCTCCATCTCTTTCAGTTGAGGCATTTCGTCTAATAGTGTTATGTCTTTTTTTTAAATTTCCTGTAGTTCAAGTGGCAATTGGTGAAGAAAGCGTCACATGTATTTTATTTACATTTTGCATTAAAGAAGCGTGCATTCATTGAGGAGATTCATGAGAAGCAAGAGCAGGTATATTTTGCTTTTTCAGTGAAATATTATTGGTTCCACATTATATAGTAGCTTGTAGATTTGATAGCAGTGCAGTTCTGATTTGAGGGCTGTTGCTATGGTGGACTTTTCATGAAATTCTGACTGGCACATTCTTTTAAAGGTCAAAGAATGGCTCCAAAACTTGGGGATAGGAGATCATACAACTGTAATTCAAGATGAGGATGAACCTGATGATGAGGCTAGTCCTCTACGTGCTGAGGAAAGTTTCAAATACAGGTGATTTTTCATCTAAAACCACTTCTCATGATAAAAGGGGAGCATTAAATACATCAGTTCCTGTTATAATAGTTATCGTTCTTACAGGTGGTTTTTTGTTCAGAGATGTTCCATCAAGTGCTGCTTTGCCAATAATTCGGCCAACCCTGGGAAGGCAACACTCGATGTCAGATCGAGCAAAAACTGCTATGCAGGGTTATTTGAATCACTTTCTTGGAAACATAGATATTGTCAATTCCCAGGAGGTATCCTTAAGTGGTTTTTTTCTTGCTTTCCTTTGCTTTGTTTTTTTTACTTGAAGAATCCTCAAATCTGTTTTTTCGCCTTAATCATAAGTAGAGGACACCGGATGTTTCTTAGTACTACCTTTTACTTGGCCTCGCCTACTGAGGTCTCCGTTAATGACATTTAGCCGTAGTGCCTAGTTCCGTGATGTCTAATCTTGCTGGACCTTCCTCTACTTCCCAAGATGTCTTGCCCTGAGTACTCTTTTATTTCTAATGTTTCAAGGTGGTAAGTGTATTGCCCTGCTTACAGGATGTTTTGCTGTTTACATAATTGACTTCCATGAAATAAACTTCAAGATGTATTTAAAGGACTTGCTTCCTTTATTTGTGAAAATGCATGAGAAAGAACCTCACTGACATTACCATCTAACCAATGTCTAACAGAACCTCGTTGCTCCAGGCCTTCTTGTATAGTCCGTATGGAATTTAGATGGTTCCTGTAAAGCGACACAAATCCTCAAGACCATAGGAACGACATTCTCATTCGCGTCGGACTATACCAGAAAAAGTTGTTCATCATGTATATTTGTAGTAAATAAGAGTTACCATTTTTTAGTTGAGGTTCTGTGTGTGCTCCTCCATCAAGAAGTGCCATGTATGCTCATAAAAGATTAAGAATCTTAGTTTCAAGTTCCCAATGTTCTAGCTACCTGATAAGGTTAGTGGTGATATTCAATCTGGAAGTTTCACTTATAGGGAGAATGTTTTCACTCTTCTAAGGGTAATAACTAAAAAGGAAAGTTCAAACTTAGGATCTCTGAACTGATAGTTTAACAATTATATTCTCTCTATGCACTTATTTTCCTCCCCTCACCACCACCCACCCAATTTTTTTTGCCTTCTCTATGCAATGATCAGATGAATGCCCCACAGAAATGAATCAATCACCTGTTATCTAAGCGCAATGGAAAAAAAGAAAGAAATAAAGATGACTAAAAATGATTTTCGAGGATTCAGTTGGGTCATAACCAAATTCCTTGGTCATTATTGCAGTATCAGAAGTCACATCAACCAAATGCTCTTTGCCATCTTTGTGATATATGACATATCTCTTTTCGTGCTATTAGCCGGCAGTCGCAATAGGGAATTGTGGATAATTCTAATTGAAATATCATTACTTGGCAGTGTCAACATCAAGAGTCATAGCCTTAATTTTCTAGATTCTCATCTCTTTTGACCATCTTGCAGGATTTCAACATTATATCTCTTCCTGTATGTTGAAATATATTCTAACATATTCTTGTTAATTTACCTTTGTTTTGTACTTGAAGATGCCTCAGCAGCTGTATTTTTAGTCAATGTGTTATGCTACACACACTCTTTCCCAAATTATATAGATGTCAAGTGTGATAGAAAAAAGTTACATGTATAGACACTTGACAATACCTTATTTCACTGGAGTTAAATTGCAGGTGTGCAGGTTTCTGGAAGTTTCTAAATTATCCTTTTCGCCAGAGTATGGTCCTAAGCTGAAAGAAGACTATATTATGGTGAAGCACTTACCAAAAATTCAAAGATACGATGATAGTCGGAAATGTTGTTCATGTCAGTGGTTCGGCTGCTGTAAAGACAACTGGCAGAAGGTAGCCTTACTTTTTGGTTCATACTGGTTGCAAGATGGTTACACATATCTATTCAGCCTCACAGCTGTCAATTTGTCAGTTAATCTCCTACTTGCAAAAAGAACTTAGAAGGCACTATAATCTATAGTGAAAATCGAGAGTTCTTCACATATTTCCGTAATTATATATATATATATATATTTTTTTTTTTTTTTTAATAAGAAATATTTTCTAGATTTTACTTTATTTTATCACAGGGGTGTCTGAAGCACTATTTTGTGGTGGAGCATGAAAGCTTCAAATTTCTTCGGAGCTGTCTACTGATTCGTATATCAGTTAGCGTTAATGACTAAAATAGAGATGATTCCGCAATAGTAGCCTTCAGTTTCTCTAGAGTAATGGTTCTGAGACTCACGATTTGCAAAATCATTGATGAGGCAACTTTCTTGAAAATTGTAAGAGGAATTTTTAGGAAATCTCTAGTTTGATTTTGTGCTTGGTTTTGAAACAACACTGAAATTAGCTGCCTTCTTTAGGCCTGAGGTTTCCAAGTAGAGTATATTTGTTTACTCTATAAATGAAGTTCTTGTTCTGTCATTATACACAATTCTTTTGGTTTGTGCCCCTCTCATGTTATCTTTGAACTCTGGGCATGGTGTAAGGGACTGGTTGATGGGCTGAGGTAATTGATATTGACATCTAGTTTTGGGCAATTTCCATTAGCTGGAAAAAGACTAGTGCAGTTCGATACTCTCTCTTTCAACCTCGTGTATTTTGCTTGTTTGTTTGATCTGAATTATTCTCTTCTTATGCTGGTGATGTTTTATGTATGTATTTCTACTTTTACTGGAGGATGTTTTTCTGGATCTTTCTTTCCCAAGATTTTATAATTGAGCTTGTAGAGCTTCGAAATGACATATGACATTGTATCATATCTGAATCCTGGCAAGTTCTATATATGGCTTAGGATTTGCGCCTTATTCTTATCTTCTAATAATGTTTTCAAGTCCTCTAAGGCATGGAGTAAATTGTCTCAACTTTGATGGAAATATCCTGTTTGATTCTTGGTTGGATTCTTTTCAGGTGTGGGCTGTATTAAAACCTGGATTCCTGGCTTTCCTCAAAGATCCATCTGACCCCGAGCCGTTAGATATAATAGTTTTTGATGTATTACCAGCTTCCGATGGAAATGGAGAGGGTCGCGTTTCTTTAGCAAAAGAAATAAAGGATGGAAACCCTTTACGCCACTATTTTAGGGTAAGCAGCTTCTGAAACTATGGTGTTTTTTCTTTTGAAAAAGAATACTACTCTAAATTCTTTAGGGTGGCAATTCAGCCAAATCCTCTAGAGGCATTGAGATCTTGTATTTAGTAACTTCTACTAGTTAAAGATGCTTGGGATGCCACCTTGTGTATTACAGCATAAGTTTTTCTCAGGTGTCTTGTGGTACAAGGTGTATCAAACTGAGGACTAAGAGCAATGCAAAGGTTAAAGACTGGGTAGTAGCAATTAACGATGCAGGGCTTAGGCCACCTGAGGGTTGGTGTCATCCGCACCGTTTTGGTTCTTATGCTCCTCCTAGGGGTTTGACAGAGGATGGCAGTCAGGCTCAGTGGTTTGTTGATGGTGAATCAGCTTTTGAAGCCATAGCGTTGGCTATTGAAGAAGCAAAGTCAGAGGTCTGCGTTTATGTCTGAATTTGTTACAGAGGTCACTTTTATCTAAATGTTCAAAGTAAGAAAGGATTTGGGTGATTCCTTGTTTTGACAGATCTTTGGGTGATTCCTTGTTTTGACAGATCTTTATGTGTGGCTGGTGGCTGTGCCCAGAACTGTATATGCGACGTCCCTTTCACCCTAATGCACCCTCCCGGCTTGATGCTTTACTGGAAGCCAAAGCAAAACAAGGAGTTCAGGTTGGTGATGAAAGCTTGTGAAAATGATTCATTAGGTTCTGATTTATTAGTATGTAATATGAAAATGGGGAGGATTTATTATCTTTGGTTTTGCTCTTTTGACTTATCTTTCTTAATCTATAATAAAGGTGATGTGCTTTTAATGAGAAAGGTTCTAGCACTCTAGTGTGAGAAATATTTTAACTTGCAAATCAAAGTTTTCTTTTCGGCTATAAAAATATTGATGTGTCCGTGTGAATGTACTAATTATAATTAGCATCTCATTCCCCCCCCCCCCCCCCCCCCC
>MU743174.1:6078-19571 GCA_026770625.1 Nicotiana glauca
CTTGATAAGCTCTCTCTAGAAAAATTGACTCCCACATAACTACAAACATTATCTTCATACAAGATTCAATTTGCTGTGTTGTTCCAAGCTTTCCCACACTGAATCCGATAAAGTGTTTAATGTTTACACGTTTGGTTATCTTACATCATTGTTAGAAAGAGAATTATCCACCTTATTACACATTTGGGTGAATTATTCTCTTTATTTACAACTATTGCCATTCATCATATTTATTGCATGTCTTCATTCATGCATTTATTCACAAAAATGTCATTAAAGTACTTTTTCGCTTTAAATAGCTTTAAATGCGATTTCTAGGTTGTAACTTCCCACCAATCTTAGATCAAGAACTTATTATTTTTTTACTAGAATTTTTCGTCAAACAATTTGGCGTCGTCTGTGGAAATTTTCTAGTTAAAAGTTTTAGGTTTTTCTAGATCTAAAAAACACACAAAACTCTGTACAGTCTCTTATCTCATTATTGGCAAAGATTTGACATGGCAGGCAATGGAGAAGAAAAGAGAAAGGCAATACCCAATCTCACCGCCAATCTCCTAAACACATGGAAAGAGAGCCTCTATTTCCACTACGAAAGAAACACCACCAGCATTAAAAAAAGATACTAGAAGCATGTCTGACGAATACACTTAATAGCATACTAGACAAACCTGCTCTAAGGGCGAGCAAAGAGAGTGTGCGAGTCAACATCGCCACAACAACCAATAAGCAACCCATCAAACCTCCCACAACAGGTATCACTGACCCTATTAATGATACAGGTAATGTCACACCTCTTTTTTCGCTACACCTACAAGTGCGTAATGGAGTTTTTCCAATTAAAGGATAATCAAAATGGGATTCGTTATTAAAAGATTCAGAGTCGCCACTTGGGAGATTTATGGTGTCCCAAGTCACCGATTGAATCCCGATCCGAAGAAAATATAACTCTGTTAACAGCCCGCGAACCAGAAATCCGAGTAAGGAATTCTGTTAACTCGGGAGAAGGTGTTAGGCATTCCCATGTTCCGTGGTTCTAGCGTGGTCGCTCAAGTGTTATATTTGGAATATTTATCTGATTTCAAAACATGTTTTAGTTTATGTGATTTTTAACCGTAAATCGCTTTTATTATTATTTTAACGATAATTGCAACGTCGTGAAAACGTATCTTGAACCACGTCATATAAATGCACCCGTGGTTGTTGATACATTTCGACTTCATTGAGATTTGGATTTGAGTCACATAAATGCACACTCGAGCTTAGGAAGGTAATGTTATCAAGATACGCGCCTAAAGAGACTAACGCATTATTATCTTTGGGAAGGGCCATGAAATTCACTAAACGGCCCATTCCGAAATCTAAGTATTTTAACACAAACACTTATCGAGGGCCCCGCAATTTATGTGTTTTGTTTAGCGAGGCTCATCTCGTTTATTATTTGAAAGGCAAACCTAAAGCAATCTATAATTTTCAATTTTTATTTGTCTCTAATAACAAAAGGAAAAGTCCTAATTAATTATTATGGTTCAAATACTACTATATTTGGGGTCCATGAACTCACATGAATTTTGACCCTTAACCAGTTCAGGCCTCGAACGTAACCCATATAAAGAAATCGTTACCCGTGTCTACACAAAGGTTAATCAAACGTAGGCCTGGACGAACACACCAATTAAAACTGGACCTGGGCCTCTCGTCGTGGCATTGAAGCCCAAACTGCTTGAACGTAGGCTATTAAGCCCTAAGATATGATGACCCGTCCCGTCGTCACGTGAGTTACCGCCCCGTTTCCCCCATATTATGTCCTTCTATGATTTGATATCAGTGTTTGAGTTGATCGGATAGAGTTGGATTGGTTTTAGTTGGAAATGAGGCACTTAGCTTTTTAGAAGGAAGCTTGTTGTGGCAAAGTCAACCGGATGTTGACTATGTAGTTAGAGGACTCGGATGTGAGTTTCGTTGGTTCGGTTAGCTTCGGGGGATGATTTGTGACTTAGGAGTGTGATCGGAATTGAATTTGGAGGTCCAGTGTAGAATTAGGCTTGAATTGGCGAAGTTTGAATTTTGGCAAATTCCGGTTGATAGGTGAGATTTTGATCCGAGGGTCGGAATGGAATTTCGAGAGTTGCAGTAGCTCCGCTAGGTGATTTTGGATATGTCTGCAAATTTTCAGGTTATTCGGACATCGTTTGGTCGGATTTTTGATTGAATGCGCATTTTGGAAGTTTTGATGAAAACTAGGCTTGAATCCGATGTGTTTTAATGGTTCTAGCGTTGTTAGACGTGTTTTGAGGATTTGAACAAGTTTGAATAAGGTTGTTGGTCGTGTTGGTGCTTTTAGTTGAGGTCCCGGGGGCCTCGGGATGATTTCGGATGGTTAAACGGAGGTTTTAAACAAATGTTGCGGTCAGATTTTCTCCCTTCTGGTATTTCCGCATCTGCGGAAAAGGAGCCGCTTAAGCGGTTCCACAGATGCGGTGGGGAAGCCGCAGAAGCGAAAAGGTGAGGCCCAGGGGTTTTCCGCAGAAGCATAAGAGTGGTCATTTTTGCGGGACCGCGTAAGCGGAATTTTGGGTCGCAGAAGCGGTCCCAGGTACTTTAAGTTAGACCGCATAAGCGGAACCGCAGGTGCGGTCAGGCGACCGCAGAAGCGGAAATCGGGCCTGTGTTTTTTAGTGAGCAGTGTTCACAAACTTAGAAAAGAAGAAAACAATTTGGACTTCGAGCAAAGTGGGTTTTTGGGCGATTTTGAAGAGGATTCGAAAGATTCTTATCAGGTATAAATATTTGGACTCGGATTATGTTATTATGGTATTAAAACATGAATTTATGACAAAATTTCAAGGAATTAAAGGGTAAAAATGGAGGTTAGGGCTTGAAACCTAAGAGGATTTAAAGTGATGATTTGAGGGGACAAATGGACTCCGATTATTGTGTATTTTATATGTACGGACTCGTGGCGAGACGAGGATTCCGAAGATGTAAATTTTGTAATTTTTCGAAAAGTGGGCCCGGGGCTCGGGTTTTGCCAACTTTGTGTTTTTGAATGTTTTTCGAGTTCTTTCAATTGGGTTATGTTCCATTAGCCTATTGTGATGTATTCGTTGTGGTTTTGACTAGATTCAACGCGCGAGGAGGTTGATTCTAGAGGAAGAGTCTTGGTGGGCTAGTCTTTAGCCGGTTCGAGGTGAGTAATTGATGTAGCTGCTGTTCTGAGGATTTGAAACCCCGGACTTTTACATCATAACGCTATAATGAGGCGTGACACGCATTCCACGATGAGTGCGGGGTCGTATACTATTGGGGATTGAGACTCAGTCCACCCCGAGTGTTAATTTCTACTATATTGGCGATTGAACACATACTTCATTATTGTGAATTGGGCTTATTGCCGTGTTTGAGGCCTTGTACCGACCTTTAGAATCCTTAGAGGATCTTTATGTGTTTTCCTCACTTGTGTGCATTACATAAATTCTCAGTCATGTTTTCAAATATTAAAAATAATATAATAACTGTGTTTTATACATGAACCTTAAATGAAAAGGATATGAGGGCTGAGATCCCTATAGTATGTCACGCCCGATTGGCTGTGGACTTATTTGACTGAGATGGGTCGAGGACCCAGTAGTGAGGATGTTTCCTTGATATGGATCAGGCTACACGCCGTAGCGATTATTATATATATTGATATTGAGGCCGAGAGCTTGTTTTATGCCAATACCTGGCTGATATTGCGCTTGGGCTGTAGGAGCCCTTCCGGAGTCTGTAAACACCCCCAGTGAGCGCCGTCGATGTTAAATAAGTGGAGCGGGCTGCACGCCGCAGCGGGTACTGGATTGTACCGTTATATGTGTTGCATTCTGTCATGCATTATTCCTTAACTGTATTAATTGTTGTATACTGTTTCCACTGTTTTAGATATGAACTGCTAGATATAGAGTACCTTGTGCATTTCCTGTGTTTTCTTACTTTCAGACTTTAGTTATGTCTATTACCACTGAGTTGGAAGTACTCACTTTACTCCCTGCACCTTGTGTGCAGATCCAGGGCAGTCTCAGGCTGAGTGATTCCAGTTGATTCAGAGTTCTTTCTGGGAGTATTTGAGGTAGCTGCAGGGCGTTCGCAGCCGATGATTCTCCCCTCTATCTTTATCCTTTATTTCCGCATTTTTAGTATTAGACCGACTTTGTAGTAGGATATTATTTCGTCATTAGAGGCTCATGGTCGTGACACCGGGTACTAGTTAGGCTGTTTTGGTATTTTGTTAGACTTTTCTAATTATTATCAGTATTTTAGATTCTTGTCTTAAATGATACTTGACTTTATCTGTTTAATAAATGGGGTTATTGATATAAATGGTCGGGCTTGCCTAGTAGTGTGCTGGGCGCCATCACGACCGGGTTGGGGTCGTGACATAAGCGTTAAGCCAAACCAAAACCTCATTTCAATTACACCAAATACTCACTGAAATTGCTTCAAGTTTTGCAAGGTGTGTTCCACAATTTGTAATTAAAGAAAAGCAATATTTACTTACTCAAATTTATGAAACCTTGATCCCTCGAATTCCAGTTTTAAACTCAGATTATTTTACCTATTTAACTACTGGTGAATTCCTGAATATTACTAAAGTTGTAAAGCAGGCTGGAAATGTGGATTGAATTTAACAACAAAAGTTTCAGGAACATAATCCTCAAGCGAATGAACTAAGCACTTGATTACTTTACTAACACTAAAGTGAACAGGTTAATGACCCAAATTCGGAACAAACCAACTGTTTTAAGTCTAATTCAAACTAACATTATTCGACTAGTATTCAGGTAATTCATGATTTCGGAACTAGACTACTGAAATTATCATACTGAAACACAAAACTATTTGAACCTGTTTTTTATAATCCCTGAAAAACAAATTGAACTACACTACACTACACTACAATAGTAACCCGAACTAACTCAGATTGATACTTCCTAACTCTAGAATTCATATGCTCAAGGGAAGACATAGAATCAGTCCATCAGTCCACAAGTTAAAAAAAACAGTCCAACACAGTCCAGTCATACAGTCCATAGTTTGATTACAATGTACAGCTAACCAAATCACAGAAAATTGTTTAAAACATAATGAGATTATCAAAATAACAGATCTACAACAGAAACTTCAGTTTCATTTCATTGTTTGACAGGAGAAGCTACATTGAGACAGTCCAAAATGTGTACCTGGAATTCGACAAAAAAAATAAAGGAAGGAGAGATCAGTAGCAATGCGAGAGTCACAGATTCAAACAGCAAAGGACTAACACAGCTACTTCAGCTTGAATGTTGCAAAACCAGTAGCGAGAAACAACAACAACTAAACCCAGAAACCGACTGAATTAACCAGAGGCACTTTAAAACGACCAACACAGCTCAAATACACCCAAAACTAGCTTGAATTTGAACCAGGACACCTCTATAGCTTCAACCAACAGCTATTGAAATAGAAAATGTGGATCAACTAACTAGAAATCGAAATTAGCCTAGAACTTTTCTATCGAATAGTGTTTCTGATTTTTTCTTTTGCTATATTTTGTTTTTTTTTTTTTTTGGTTTTTTGAGGGTTTTGAGATTTGAAATTCAAATTATGAAGATCAGATCTGCAAAATGATTTTTGGGGGGAGTTTTTGGAGCTCAAAACCTTGTGAGTGAAGGCACTATTCATGCCCTTTTATAGGCAAAATGAGGGCAGCCTTTCAGATTTCAGTTTATATCAGTTTAGTCCCCGTTTAATTTCAGTTTTACCTAACTAGTCCCTTAGGTATTGACTTGTGTTTCAAGTTATTACACTAAACTACTGCAATGTACACTAAGGCCCCATTCTAGAAGAGTCTAGGATATTCTAGTTGGAACTACAACATTCTAACCTATTCTAAATTCCTAGATTACCCCTGAACTTCCCTGAAACTACTGTATTACCCCAACCCCCTTTTAACCTATCTAAAAATACTATCAGCTATAACCAAACAGTTTAATTAACTAAGACTAAACAGACCAACTACAATCAGTCATTCAAAATCACACAAAAAACCCTAACTGGAAAAATTAAGCTGATTATGAATCCTAAATCAAAATGTAGTGACTAATTGGTTAAAACACAGAATCAGACTTATTAAAAACCTAATCAACCCCAATCAAATTGTTATTATCATAAGAAGAGCAAACATATCAAATTTAAATCAAAACTAACAGAAAATCCGATTAAACTATCAATTAATTGCCTGAATTAACTCAATGGACATTTGAACACTTTATATAGCAGAAGTAAAATGAAACTCAAATCAGAATTAAACAAACTAAAAATCAAACTAACACAGAAAACAAAACAAGATTGACCAACAACTAACAAAACCGGAACACACGAGAACAAAGAAAAGAAATAATAAAATTGAGAAGAGAGACTTACAGATTTCAGACTCCATGTGGCTTAACCCGTCGAAATTAATTTTCGGTTAATGTTATTTGTCTATTTCGTCAAAAATAGATACATAACATTAACAGAAATCAATGGACTTCGAAACGTCCCGAAATAGACTCGAACCTCATGACCCCTAGATTTAAAATTTGAAAAGAACTAGTGAAATTCGAATCATTTTCGTTAAGGATTAGGGATGAGGGAGGTCAGGGGGGTATAAGGTGTGAATTTTGGGTTATTTGGACAACTTAACGTTTTGGCCCAAAATTTCGGTCCAATATTCGAGAGGCCTGGGAATGATTCAAATGGAGTTGAACGCATATTTGGAAAGAGGGGGACGAGAGGAATTCAGGGTGTTATTTTGGGGTCGAACGGAGCCGGTGCCGCCATCAATATCTGTGGATAACTAGAGGGAGGCGCTAGGGTTTAGAGTCTGGTTCTCTGAAGAGGATGAGTGAGGGAGATGAGACGGGGGTGGGGGGCCTTTAGGACAGTTAAATATTAAGAGCTTGCTAGTTCCTGACCGTTGATCTGATGAACCTCGACGGCCAGGATTGAAAGTAAAAGAAACGACGTCGTTTCGATAGAGTGTGGGACTGGACCGGGTTAGGAGGGTAATTTGGGTCGGATCTAGTCATATAATTGTGGACTGGCCATTTGGGCTAGGCAGAAGTAGCCCAATTCGGGTCCTTCATTAAGCCCTTTTCTTTTTAATTGTAACCTTTTATTTCTTTTTTTTGTTTAGGTTTCATTTTGTATTTTTATTATTTTTTTTCTGATTTTCTTAAATGCTAAATTAAAACTCAAAACAAATTAACACTAAAAATTATATTTCCTAATTTCCCATTACACTAACTCCTAATTTAAACACAAACTAAGACAAATTTAGCCTAAAAATGCAAAAAGGACCATTTTTGTTATTTTCTTCTCTTTTCCTCTTTTTATTTTAATTTGTTTTAATTTTGACCTAACAAAAATTTCAAATGTATTTTCTATATTTTTCATATGAATTAAAATGCAAACAATTAACAGAAAATGACACAAAATTCACAAAATTATAAAATAATAAAAGAAATCATTTTGTTTGAATTTTTTGAGAATAATTCACTTAGAGCAAAAATCACGTGCTCACAGGTAACGACGCCCTACTACCATTTTTAGAAAAATGGAAAAGATGGAGAACAAGAATAAAGCACTCTGCGACCAAATGAAGGAGCATCAACAAAGGGTAGATAAGATACACGGCGCCCCGAAACTCCTACCAAAATAGGACGGCAACTAATTCGTGGAAAAACCATATAGCGATGAGGCCGCACAACATGCTATACCAAAAACTTTCAAAATGCCGCCATATTTGAAAATATATGATGGCACAACGGACCCGGAGGATCATGTGACCCATTATGTTACTGCAGTGAAAGGCAACAACCTCGCAAAAGAACAAGTATCGTCCACATTGCTTAAGAAGTTCAGAGAGACCCTAACCGACGGGGCCCTGACTTGGTACTCGCAGTTACCTGTGCGCTCCATAGAAACGTTCAAAGAAATGGCCAACAAGTTCGTCACCGCCCATCCCGGGGCCAAGAAAGTGGAGGCAAAGGTGAACGATATATTCTCCATCAAGAAATCTCTTGGCGAGGGACTTAGGGATTTCCTCGCCCGGTTTAACCGTGTAAGAATCCCTTTCGAATGTATCTGAAGGAATGGCGGTGGTCTCTTTTCATAATGGGCCGAGCAGAACTGGATTGAGGGCGACCAAAAAACTGCTAAGGTGACTCATGAAATACCCTCCAACACTTAGGATGAGATACAAAATGTCTACTGTGCGGAGGTAAGAGCAAACGAGGATGATGTCAATGGGCCTACTCAACTCCTGACTTCGGTCCAAATAGGAAAGACCGAAGAAACAACAACTGAAGAGATCTAATAGGGTCACGACCTAATCGAGAAAGACATCGGCTTTATGTCAGAGGCACCCTCATGCCACATCCACGTCATGACGAAGGCCCATCCATACTGTGAACGGGAACCTACCAAAGTGAAAGAGGTATGACCCCTTATTATCAGCTTGCAATTTTTGTGTTTCCCCCTTAGAAATGGTCTACGTATTGGAAAAGCTCGACCCAAAGGTAAAATGGCCACAAAAAATGAAGTCCGACCCTAGCACTAGAAAATCAAACGCCCTCTGCGAATTCCACTAGGAACGAGGTCACAAGACCGAGGATTGTATCGCCCTTAGGAAAGATGTCATAAACATGCTTCACCAAGGGCACCTAAAAGAGTTGATGAGCGATCGAGGAAGGGCCAACTTCGCACGAGGGCGAGAACAACAGGGGCCACCCAAACCACTTTCCCTAGTTCAGAACATTCAAATGATCATCGAGGGAGGCGATGACGCATCTATCAACAACGTGAAGTTCACCACCACTCACAAGCTCAATCAGTCAATCACCCAAGAACAGTATGACAAACTCGGAGAAAGTATCATTTTTAATAAGTCGGATACCCACGGTTTGGTCTTTACTCATTATGATGCCTTTGTCATTACTTTACGTGTTTTTGATACTGATGTAAGATGTATCATGGTTGATGATAGAAGCGATGCATGTATCATCCATCCTCGAATTCTCACCAAATGAAGCTCGAGAACAGAATAATGCCACGTTGCATCATGCTAACAGGATTTACCAATGTAGTTGAGCGGATATTTGCAGAAATCACGCTGCCTGTCTTGGCCGGCAGCGTCACCTTGGAGACCACGTTCCACATCATGGACCAAGATACGGCGTACAACACCATCATAGGCTGACCATGGATACATGACATAAAAGACATCCCTTCTAGTTTGTACCAAGTCATTAAATTTCCTACCCATTAGGGAGTATTCAGCATCGAGGAGAGCAACGCACGACTCGAGATAGCTATCACATTGCCCAAGATTGCACATACACCTAACAGTTGAAAGCAAAAGCTGAGAAAACATAGCAATTAACGAAGATGGGGTCGGATGGAGAGGAAACAAAAGACGTTATCCGCGAACCTAAAATCATAGAAACCACGGGGTCAACCGTAGAGGAACTCGACCCCGTCTAATTAGACGATGACAACCCCAGCAAAAAAGCTTTCATCGGCTATAAACTCCAAGATCCAGGTAAATTTCATCAATTCTTAAAAAATTACATAGACCTACTAGCTTTTTCCCATGCAGACATGCCAGGTATCCCAAAGGAAATAGCAACTCACAAGTTGAACATCGACCCATTTTAACCCCTAGTAAGACTAGTCAGACGAAAGTTCAACTCGGCAATAAATGATGCAGTTCGTGAAGAGGTTGAGAAATTACTAGTGAACAGTTTAATTAGGGAATTGAAGTACCCTCAGTGGGTCGCCAACATAGTCATGGTGATAAAGAAGAACGGTAAGTGGAGAATGTGCATGTACTTCACAGATCTGAACAAAACCTATCCAAAAGACTCATTCTCGCTACCCGCATCGACCAACTCATCGACGCTACAGCCGGTCACAAACAACTGAGTTTCTTGGACGCCTACTTGGCTAACACCAAATCCTCATGGAGGAGGAGGATCAGGAAAAAACAACTTCATCACCCACCAGCGGACATACTGCTATAGAGTGATGTCGTTCGGGTTAAAAAGGCAAGGGCAACATACCAGAGGCTGGTGACCCAAATGTTCAAAGAACTACTTGGAAAAACCATGGAAGTATATATTGATGACATGTTGGCCAAGTAAAAAAGAAAGGAAGACCATATCGACCACTTGAGAGAGGCCTTCGACATACTCAGAAAGTACAACATGAAATTAAACCCCGATAAATGTGCTTTCGGCATGACATCCAAGAAATTCCTTAGATTTTTGGCATCACAACGAGGCATCAAGGTCAATACCGTCCAAATCAGGCCATCGAAGGAATTCCAATAAATCTAAACAGCAAAAAACAAGTACAAAAATAGACTGACCGAATAGCCGCCTTGTCAAGGTTCATCTCGCGGTCCTCCTATAGGTGCTAACTTTTTTTGGCGTACTCAAAAAGGACAATGTACACCAATAGAATACCGAATTCATCAAGGCCATGAAAGAACTGAAGGCCTACAGTTATTGGCCACCATTGCTCGCTAAAGCAGAACTCGGAGAACGCCTCCTTGTCTACTTGGCAGTGTTCAATGTCGCAGTAAGTGCAATCCTGGTATGAGAAAATAAAGGTACGTAATCTCTGATCCATTACATTAGTAAAACTTTGGTCGACGCTAAAAAAAGGTACCCCAACCTCAAGAAGTTAGCTTTGACCCTGGTCGTAGCTTCGCGGAAGCTTAGACCTTATTTCCAGTGCCACCCCATCTCGATAATCACGACTTTTCATTTAAGGTGTATCTTTAAAAAAACCGAATTGTCGGGTAGATTGGCCAAGTGGGCTATAGAGCTAAGCGAGCCAGATATAACCTATTAGTCGTGATTAGCGATAAAGTTGCAGGTTCTTGCCGACTTTGTCGCCAAATTTAGTGCAAAGATAATGTCCATGGACGAGAAGGAAACCACCATTACTTCTAGCGAAGTACGCAACCTGTGGGTCCTGTACACTGGTGGCCTTTCTAACACATCAGGATTTGGACTGGGACTTGTTCTCGAGGTCCCAACAAACGAAGTGGTTCGCCAAACTATACAATTCCATGATATGACTAACAACAAGGCCAAGTATGAGGTCGTGATTGCAGGGTTGAGACTAGCACTTAATTATGGAGCACAACATGTCATCCTTCGATGCGACTCGCAATCGTCGTTAATCAGGTCACCGGGACTTTCCAAATTAAGGAGAAACGGTTACAAAAATATCATTCCAACATTTGCAAACTATTATCCGAGTTCAACGAATGCCAGCTCGATCAAATACCTCGAGCGTAGACCATCGAAGCAGAAGGCCTCGCCAAATTGGCTATGGCCGCCAAAAGCATAAACGGAGAGGGGAACATGGTCACTCTCCTCCATTCATCACTAAACCAAATTGAGGTATGTTGTATAAACCTAACTTGGGACTGGCACAATCGTATTATCTCGTACTTGCAGGACAGAGTGCTCCCACCCGATAAAAAAAATCCAAGAAGCTTCGACTGTAGGCGGCAAGGTATAACATTGTCAATAACGACTTGTACAAAAGAAAATTTGTAGCAAAGTTTTTAGGGCCAAATCAAACATGGCGCGTCCTCAAAGAAGTACACGAGGGCTACTGCGGAGCTCGCACCAACAACCGAGGTCTCGTCCGATTCCTCATACGGGCGGGCTACTATTGTCCCATGATGAAGAAGGAAGTTGCCAATTTCATCAAAAGGTTAGAGAAATGCCAAAGATACGCCCCCATGATTCACCAAGCGGGCGAACACCTTCATTTAATCACTTCTCCATGGCATTTCATCATGTGGGGAATGGGCATCATCGTACCCCTCCCGGCAGGATGAGGTAATGTACGATTCCTTTTAGCTTTAACTGACTCTTTCTCTTTATGGGTAGAAGCAAGTGAATTTGCCTAAATACACGAACAAGAAGTAATCACATTCATATGGAGAAACATCATATGCCGTTTTGGCATCTCCAAAGAAATCAGCTACGACAACAGTCCCCAATTCACTGGAAGAAAGACCACCGAGTTATTCAAAAAATGGCACGCCAAAGGAATACTCTCAACGCCATATCACCTTGCAGGCAATGGTCAAGCAGAATCCTCCAACAAAACAATATTGAATATCATAAAAAAGAAACTCGAAAATGCCAAGGGACTATGACCGAAAGTGCCACCAGAAGTGTTATGGGCATATCGCACCTCACCAAAGACAAGCACAGGGGAAATGCCATAATCACTAGTATATGGGACTGATGCAATGATACCAGTCGAGGTCGGGGAGCCCATCTTGAGATACTTAAATGAAGGCGGGCAAATAAACAACGAGAACAAAAGGAAAGACATCAAAGAAGCCTGAGAGCGAAGAAACATGGCCTACATAAGAATGATAGCTCAAAAACAATAGGCAGAGCGCTACTACAACAAAACAGCCAAAATCAAGCCACTCAATGTCGGGGATTACGTACTCAAAGCCAAAACACAAGCAAGCAAAGACCTACGAGAAGGCAAACTGGGAACCAATTGGGATGGCCTATATAAAATCACGGCGACAGCAAGCAAATGGTCATTCCAACTGGAAACAATGGAAGGAAAATTACTACCAAATAATTGGAATCTCCCACCTTAAATACTTCAACTTTTAAGGATAGACGTCTCCCGGGCCGTACTCTTTTTTCCCTTACCCTAGTTTTGTCCTAATTGGGTTTTCTTGGGGAGGTGTTTAATGAGGTGACGAAGAGAGAATCTCAGAGTTTTTGATATAAGTTCAATGCTCAACCTATCAACTACTTTTCCAGGTCGACCAATGAAGGGACTAGTTAGATTGGGACTTCAGAAACACATGCAAACTTCAATGCAAGTAAACTTCTCCAATGTATGTAAACTTTTCCAATGTATGTAAACTTCTCCAATGGATGTATAAACAAAGCGAAATATGCATGCATGAATTTATCTCCACCAAGTTCATATATTACGCCAAGTAAAAACATTTGATCTCCTTCAAATAGACTCACATTCGACCTCGCTCAAATTTATTTACATTCGTTCGAATTATTTAAACAGTCAGACATTCAACCTCATTGAATAGAGTCACATTCAACCTCGTTCGAATCATTTAAAGAGTCATACAATCGACCTCGTTTGAATAGAGTCACGTTCGACCTCGCTCGAATTTATTTATATTCAACCTTGTTCGATTCATTTTAAGAGTAAGACATTCTACCTTGTTTGAATAGATTCACATTTGACCTCACTCGAATTTATTCACATCTGTGAGCACGTGATTTTTGCCCTATATGAGAAGTATTCCCAAAAACTCAAAATAAAATAGTTTTGTTTTGTGTGTGTAATTTTTGTGAATCTTTGTTATTTATTTGCATTTGTGTATGCATGTTATTTGTCTAAATTAATTAAAA